>CM019165.1:6009371-6091623 GCA_009733165.1 Naja naja
ACTGGTGATATTACCTAGTTAGCATCATGAAACATCTGTAAGAAAACGGGCTCAGAGAGCAGCAAGGACCCCTTCATAGAGCCCACATTGGCAGTTTAGCAAGTGAGGGTTAAGAAAAACACCCCTCTGTCCTTCAATTTTCTTTTCCTAGAAAGAACACAAGCAGGAAGGAACTGCAGGACGGAACTAAAAAAAAGCGAAGGCTGCGGGATGCACAGGCCTGGGAGGCCTTGGATTTGTAGGGAAAGGGCGCCCTCTCCTGGCCAAAGGTTGGAAATCTTTTCACCGTCCCAAAAAGACTAAATGTTATATAGACTTCATCTAAAAATAGGCCAGCCTTCCAGAAGTATTGTTTCTAATCATATGTAAATGTATGTAGATTTACCAGAGCATAATGCACATGTGATTAATTAATAGGTCCAAGGTTTATTTAATCAGATGACAGCTCTTCTTACGTGCAAAAACATTGGCTCTTCTTTCTCCTTATGAAATCATGAGTAATCTTTTTAAATTTACCAGGAGCCAAATCCAGGTTTCTTGCAGGTTTGATTTGAAACTGGCTAGATCTGCTCTGAGCAAGAAATGATGTTGAAAATTAAAATAAAATCTTTGCCATTTCTGTTCATTTCTGCATACAGGACAAACATGCTGGCCACACTCTGAAAGGAAGTATGTTTTAACACAAGACGCAGAGTAATACAGTTGAGAGGGACCTTGGAGATCTTCTAGTCTAGCCCCCTGCTCAAGCAAGAGACCATTTTGGATAAATGGCTGTCCAGTCTCTTCTTGAAAACCTCCAGTGATGGGGCACCTACAATATAACCAGCATGTCAAATGCCCTCTTCATTAATATATATATAAAAGAATCTTGCAGGATTGGCTAGGAGAACATCCAAAAGAGCCAATAGCAATAGCACTTGGACTTATATACCGCTTTATAGTGCTTTTACAGCCCTCTCTAAGCAGTTTAGAGAGTCAGCCTCTTGCCTCCCAACAATCTGGGTCCTCATTTTACCCACCTCAGAAGGGTGGAAGGCTGAGTCAACCTTGAGCCATTGAGGATTGAACTGCTGGCAGTGGGCAGTAAATTAGCCTGCAATACTGCATTCTAACCATTGGAAAGGAAGATAGCAAGATAGCAATAGCACCTAGACTTATATACTGCTTCACAGTGCTTTCCAGTCCTCTCTAAGCAGTTTACAGAGTCAGCCTCTTGCCCCCAACAATCTGGCTCCTCATTTTACCCACCTCGGAAGGATGGAAGGCTGAGGCAACCTTGAGCCTGGTGGGATTTGAACTGCCAAATTGTAGGCAGCTGGCTGCAGAAGTAGCTTGCAGTACTGCACTCTAACCACTGTGCCACAAAGGCTCAACGTTGTCAAAGGAGATGAAAATATTCCTCTCCTAGTTGGCACTCCACTGTTGTTTTCCTGGGCTTCGTTTCCTGGCCATTTGACCCACCTTGGCAGGCACTTCATCAAATGGAGATGTAGATTTTTCTCTGTCAGCCCTCCTGGAAGACGTCCCTCTGGGTGACAAATTGTCTTCCAGAATCCCTTGGGTTGCCCACTCCTCCTTCCTTTAGAAACCATCAGATTTGCTCCAGGAAAGAGAGATAAAATTAGGGACGTATTTCATAACCCAGCAATAGACGCCAAGTATGTGTCTTGGCCTTCTTCAGTTCAATGTCCTTCAGACGCTTTGGATGACATGTTAGTTATGGAAAGTGTCATCTAACATTTCTGGAAGGCAACATGTTAAGGAGACGATAGTGGGGGCTAACTATCTCAATTTTTTTTTCAAGTTCTGGGGAGAAAGAGCCAAAAAATGCAACTTCCTCGTTCCTTATCATTTGAGATTGGTTCCAGAACTTTGTTGACGGGCTACATGTGGCTTTTGAGGAAACAGTGACACCTTGTTTGAGGTCTCCCTTGGGCGGGGGAATGCCCAGATTTTTCCTTTAACTAACAGGATGGGATTTCCATTATCTTTAAGTGCACAAATTTGAAAAGCCTTGAGGTCTAGCAGACCAGAAGCTTCCAAGTCACTCAGCCAACACTTAGTATGGTCTCTCATAGCTAATAGAAGCTAACTTGCCTTTTCACCTATCTTATTCGTAATCCACCTGTGTTACCTGTAGCAGTGGGATAGTTTTCCTACTATCACAGAGGGCAGTTTCTCAACCCTAGCCACTCTGGGTGGACTTCAGCTCCCAGAATTCCCCAGCCAACCCTAGCCCTAACCCTATACAGTTTGAGGCAAGTGGCTGTCCAGTCTCTTCTTAAAAAAAACTCCAGTGATGAAGCACCCAAAACTTCTGGAGGCAAGTTATTCCACTGGTTGTCCTCACTGTTAAGAAGTTTCTCCTTAATTCCTTCCTTCTCTCCTTGGTTAGTTTCCATCTGTTGTTTCTTGTCCTGCCTTTTGGGGTTTTGGAAAATAAATTGTCCCCTTCCACTTTGTGACAGCCCCTCAAATACCGGAATACTGCTATCGTGTTACCCCAGTCCTTCCTTCACTAGACATGCCCAGGTCCTGCAACCTTTCTTCATGTGGTTTTAGTCTCCGGGCCTTCAATCATCCTATTAAGTTCACAGAATTAATCAATCCTATTTATTAATTACAATAGCAAAGATAAGGCCTGTCACTCCTGTTTAATCTGCATCGTTGGATCAAATACTATCCTGCCACACCAGCTGTCACTACCACCCTGTGCTCACAACATAAAGTCACAAAGTGGAAATCACCCATCAAAGCAATTTCAGATCCACAGCTAGGACATCTGTTGCTTGACTCTTAAGCCACTTCTTCAAAAAGAGAGAATCTTTTGAAGGTGGTTCGAGTCCTCTAGGAGGAAATTAGATCACACCTCCAACCTGACAAGTCTTATCATCGCAGTATCTAGGATGGGTTTGCAGAAAGAAGTGGAGACCTCAGTGAGCAAATAAAATACAGCATTGAAAGTTTAACTGGCCATTAGAAACATAATCAAATGTTAAGGCCTTGTGTGATGACCCAAAGGGGCATGGCACAAAGTCCACACAGTCAGATAATCAGTTCGGAGTCCCTTTATTAGCTCCAACTTTGCCCCCAATGTCCTGGTTACCTTCTGGGCTGGAGAAAAACTCTCCCAGGAACAGCCTTTGGCTGCAGAGAATCAAGTCCAAAACGTGGTCAACAAAAACTGTAACTATAAGTCCAATCGAGGCAAAATGATGTAATTAGTCCAGCAGGGCAGGAGCAAGAATTCCAGATGTGAAGGAATGGCAGTAATTTAACACGGTTGGGAAGACGCCAGGAACGCAGATAACCCAAGTCAACACAAGATAAACTCATGTTTGCTCCCAGCAGACGTCGCACTCAGCATGCATCTCTTTTAAACTCCCTTCCCAGGTATGGCTAATGAAGGGAATCAGGGCCCTTTCCTGCCCCGTAAGACACGCAGCCCACGTTGCTCCCTTCTCCGTTCTTCCCTGTGTGCCCTAGGATGAAGAGGGGGTGGGCCTGGGTCTTTCTCTGAACTCTCCCCCTCGTTCTACCTCTCTCCTACTCTGCCCAGCCGGACTTTGCCCTTCCCCAGCCTCTTCCACAGGCAACTGAGCCACACTCCCACTCCCTGTCAGCTGTTCGTCTTCCTCCTCAGATTCAGACTCGACAGGAGCATCACACTTTGGGGTGAGTTTGCCGATGGCCTCCATCTTGGGTGAAGATGGATGGATGCAACTTTGGGTCCATAAAGATCCAGGTTTGGAGACCCTCTGTTCTAAAGCACCAAGTTGTGATCATGAATCTCCACTAGGGGGCAGCAGAAAGTCAGGAATCATTCAAATTTGTCTGGGGGGGGAAGCAATGGGGAAAAAAAACATTAGTTATGATGCTCACCTTGCTCCACACTGAAATTTCATGAATGAACTTTGGGACAAAAATGTTGGGAGAATTACATGTACACCTGTCAGGCAATACCTTTATTAGGCCAATGCAAAAGTTCACAAAACAACGTTCAAGAGTCAACAAAGGGAAGGGAAATGAGAGGGAAATTTTGGAGTGTCCATTTACTGCTAACACATGAAAAGGAGTGATAGACATTCAAACTAAATTCTGATAGATGCCACGGTAGGTTCAGCTCAGCCTCCACATCAAGGTAGTCCTTGGGCGTTTATGGTCTTACAGCCAGTCCTCGCTTAACAACCGGTTGCCTAGCAACTGTTTCAAGTTACGACAGGCCCTCTGAAAGGTGCTTTTTAAGTTCTGAAGACCCCCCCCCATCTGACCCACCCTTTACAGTCATGTGATCATATTTTGGGTGCTTGGCAATTGGCTCATATTTTACAGTCATTTGTGGCATTTGGCTGACACACAACTGCAATTTTCAACCTGTTTGTTGTGCGTTTCCAACATTTACTTCCCAGTTTCCCCAAACACCCACTGGATAAAATGGATCTGCTTAACAACCACTGCAAGGAGGTCGTAAAATGGGTCACGGTCACATGGTGAACTGCTTAACGATGGCAATGACTTAACAGAATAACTCTGGGTTCAATTACAGTCGTAAAGTTGAGGACTATCCATACTACAATTTACAACCCAGAAACCTGACAGAAACCACATTTCCCCTTAATCTAATAATTCTGTCTACTGTTTAATTTAAGAGGTGTTCTTTTGTCCACCAAGTTCGATGTAGCGCCTTCTTTTTTTGTTTTTGGCCTGACCAAACAGACAGAGAGAAGCAGGGAACTAACAGTTGACACCCCTCTTGCCACTCCAAAGTAAAATGCTATGATGATTAATTACCGGCGCGAGTCTTCTCTTTCCACAAATCTATCTAATCTTTCTAAAAGCTCTTTTCCCTAGAGACCCATTGCCCGTAACTAGACGTTCGATTTCTCCGATATTCCAAGCAATGTCGAAAGCCAGAAAAACCAGGAAGGCAAAGCCGATCTCCTGGCTGAAATTCTGCTCGCTGATAAATTTAAGTTTCGGTGTTTCTCAGACGTCAAAAGAATTCTTGCAACCACGTCCCACCTGCCTTCTGCAGCCTCTGCGGTCACTCAGGTGCCATTTTACCACCCTTACCTATTGAGAATGACGAGAACTGTGACCCAAGGGAGAGGACATCAGCTTAGGAAAATCAGAACCGAGTAGAACATGATTGCATATCGTCACCCATTTACTAAAATGGATGCTTCTTTCAGGGAATTGACAACATAGGAGGCCAGAGATCAAGGCAACCAGTCTACCCCAGATGTTGAACTTTTATCTAAGGAGAGAATGTGTCTCCTTCTCTTCTCCGATGAATCCAGAACTCATTTCTGGGATATTTTCATCAAGAACACAGTGCCTCACTCCTCGATTCCCCTTCTATCCTTTCCCCAGACTGGAACCTTGCAAGGATTGTTGAGATGAGGATGCTTCCCTGCAACACATCTGGGAAGATCAAGCTGCAGAAGGTTCAGCTAAGCCAGGGCTCTCCAACCTTGGCCACTTCACGACTTGTGGGCTTCAACTCCCAGAATTCCCCAGCCAGCCATGTTAGTGCTTTGCCGTGTTTACCTTAGATGGGAGTCAATAGAAGTATGGTGCAGGATGCACAAAAACCTGTTGGTCTAATGCAAGCATCTTCTCATTCATCATCTTCTTTTAATGACTCCATCATCCCTTGCAGGGTGGAGTCTGGGCAACTGAATGGAGCTAGTGGAGTATTTTAATGGCCGGATGCCTTTCCTGTCACCAGTGCGGAGTTTTGTTCAGCAGATATATTCTCATCGTGCTCAGAGAGAGAAATATCTGCCTCTATCTAGGATTGAACTTACGGCCTCCTGATTACAAGGCGAGAGCTCCCCCACTAGGCCACCGCATCACTCCAAATATCTCCAAATTTTTTTCCAGCAGTTTCCATCAAGAACACAAACGCCTGTCTGCAATTGGCTATCCTGATGGCTTTCTCCATCTACCAATGGTCCCACGTGACTCAGATCGATTAGGAACTTAAAGTCTATGTCCAAATTTCACCTGAGCCCATGACGCAAACCTTTGAATCCGGCTGTTAGTAGATTTCCACCCGTTTTGCTCTGCATCGCAGGCTGTAGGGACAGGGCAGCAAGCCAAACAATTCAGAAGGTGAAGCTGGAGGGCTGCTGAAGGAACCCAACCAGCCGGTTGCCCCCTTCTCTTTCTCTCTGCCATGCTGCAAGTCTCATTTTGTCGGTTTCTCAAGCACTTTCATACAGACAGGAGATCTGGGGGGAATTCCCCATAGCAGTATTTTGCAATGGGGTTGCGGTAGGTGTTTTCATGCTGCACACTCTGGGGAAGGAGAGAAAGACAAAAGATAAGCTGCTACCGGTAAGAATACATGTTACGATAAGGCTATGAAAATGTAGAGTCACATGGCATGCCCTTAATTTACATTTAATTTCTAATTTCCAATTGTCCTCACACAGCTGAGACAATGAGAACCAAAGGGCCAGATGTGGTCCAGTGGCCCTCAAATGCCCAGATCTGCTCTACGCCATTCCGGACAAATGGCTGTCTGAGCTCTTCTTGAAAACCTCCATTAATGGAGCCGCCACACAATTTCCCTTTCCTTACCTGGGAGGAGGTCCTGCACTTGGCTAGGCAGAGCTCAAAGTGATCTTCCACAGCCGTGAAGAGATTCCGGAAGGCCACTGCCGCTCGGTTTAGAAAATGCTCAAGGAGCTGTTGCTATAAGCGCAAGAAGAAGAGGAAAAAAAGAACAGGAAGCTCATGAAAACCAGAAGTGCCCAATGGAGAAGGATTTCATTTCCCTCCTCTCCCTACGACATAAATCAGCCAGTCATCTCCCAGGAAATACAATGGTACCTCGATACTCATCGTTAATTGTTTCTGGGAACCGCAATGGCTACAATTACTAAAAAAAAGTACCAAGCAATCCATGTGATTTAACACTTGACCTTTTGTTTTGGCCAGAAAGGGTTGCGAGTCCCAAGGCAGCCAACACTGACAAGTTCTAGGCTTTGGTTCTTGCAGTGTCAAGTACCAAACGACGAGTAGCGGGACAAAATTTTCATGTCAAAAGGCAACAAGTTTTAAAGCAGTTGAGTACTGAGGTATGACTGTATAGGTAGAATTTATGTCCTGTGTCACTATTCCAGCTCTAATTAAATCATGATTCTCGAGCCAAACTTCAAAAAACTTCAAAGGATTTATTAGAGGCGACATACTGGCACTGCCCTGTATGAAGCCAACTCTGACATACGTCATTTACAGTCACCTGTGATCCTGTTTCCCCCTCCCCTGGGTGGTGTCATAAATCAGATTCTCCAACTGAGCAGGCTGGGTGTCATCAATCATGTTCTCCAATTAAATATATTCACAGGCAAAAGCTCCGGTATTTTAGTTACAATCTTTTAAAGATAAGAGTCGGAATGTGCTTTCGCTTCCAAACTCCTGCACTGCTCTTCCAGATTTCCTTCCTCCCCCGCCCCCTCTTTTTATGGCAACTACTAAAACAGGCATAGGAATGTTTTATGAGTTGACATCCTGGTTTCAAAGTTCTGATGTCCTGGCCTTCTCTCCATGGTCATCTGGCTGAATTTTGGTGCTTGGCCACCACACCACATTGATAGAATCCTGAGGTCCTATGACCGTAATTTAAGACGTTTCGCCAATTGCAACTCTTTCCTTCCTCTCCCAAGGTCCTTCACACATGCCCTTACCTTGTTGGGCTGTAAGCAGCAGGACACACAGGCCTCATAGACACTGCAACATCCGCTGGGCAGGCAACTGTCGCAGCTGTACAACTTGACACTGGGCGCCTCCACGTTGCAACACCCGTTCACCAGCAGGTCCTTCCTTTCGCAGATGTAGCCTGTGACAAAAGACCTCCAGGTGAGGCTGAGCAGAAGGAGAACGGAAGGCTCTGTGCCACAGCCCAGAAGCCAAAATATTGGGCTGAAAACTGATTCCACCCAACCTCGAAGCAGCTTTCAGATTCCAAAGGAATCAGTTATTTGAGTTTTTGGCAAAGGCTCAGATGCACAGTCATTTTCATTGGCTGTCATGGGATTATCAATTAATTGTTCATTTACGGTGGCGCAGGAGTTAGAGAGCAGTACTGCAGGCTACTTCTGCTGCCTGCCTGCAGTTCAGCAGTTCGAATCTCACCAGGCTCAAGGTTGACTCAGCCTTCCGTTCTTCTGAGGACCCAGATTGTTGGAGGCTGACTCTGTAAACCACTTAGAGAGGGCTGCAAAGCACGGTGAAGCAGTATATAAGTCTGTTATTGCTATTGCTCTTCCTTCCTCCCTCCCTCCCTTCCTGATGCAGTATTAGAATGCAGTATTGCAGGCTAACTCTGCCCACTGCCAGGGGTTCGATCCTGGCCGGCTCAAGGTTGACTCCGCCTTCCATCCTTCCAAGGTGGATAAAATGAGGACCCAGATTGTTGGGGGCAAGAGGCTGGCTCTGTATACTGCTTAGAGAGGGCTGTAAAAACACCGTGAAGCGGTATATAAGTCCAAGTGCTATTGCAATGCCGAGGGAGGCTGTTTTTGCACTCCCAGGGGCCCAGGGGAGACCTCTGGGCCCTTGGGAGGGCAAAAAACGGCCTCTCCCAGGCTCTGGAAGCCCACCGGAAGCTGGAAACAGAAAGTTCCGGTCAGCCCCGCCCACCCAAGAACCGGGCAGTGAACCGGTTGCTGGGATTTTTGAATTCCACCCCTGCAACATTAGTTTACTTTAGTTTACTTTACTTTATGGTCATTGCACCTCGTACAACAAACTCAAACACCATCTTCAGTGCACATGACCATGAAAATAAACACAAACACACATCCTTCACCCTCCACACATTGAATGGAAAACCCGCAACACCGCACCAACACTACACTATATAGTAGAATTCAACAGAGTACTGCCCTGGGATAGAAGCTATTTGTTTTTATTATCCTGTACCGTCTGCCGGATGGTAATTGTTCAAAAAAAGGGAGCCCAGGATGAGATGGATCTTTGAGGATGTTTTGAACTTTCTTAAGGCAGCGGGAGCTCTAAAGCTCTTCCAAAGAGGGGAGAGGGCAACCCATGATCCTCTGAGCAATGACGTTCACCCTCTGGAGTGCTGTCCTATCTGCCCCGGTGCAATGGGCAAACCATACAGAGGCTTATTATCCCGGGACACATAAATTCACCTTCCTTCGCCTTCCCACCTTACCCAACTCATCCGTGATCAACAACTTTCCTTGGACAGAGTTCCGACACTGGTTATTTGGCTGGCTGCTATTCCCTAAGCTGAAGTGGACTTTCCAGGCGATTGGGTGGTTCTCATCATGGGCTTGTGGAAAATTCCGATCCCTCAGAACTCTCTCTTCCTAAAGGCCCGAAGAAAAAAAAAAAAGGAGATTTTGATCTTGTCATGGAGTAAGAATTAAGAGTCCATTGTCTTGTGTACCGGTAGTCCTTGAGTTACGACCACAACGGAGCCCCAAAATTTATGCTGCTAAAGTGAGACGTTTAAGTGAGTTTGTCCCATTTTGCGACTTTTCTCACTGCCGTCATTAACGGCATGGCTGCATTTTAGTAACCTGGTTGTTAAGTGAATCTGGATTTCCCCAGGCGTTATAAAATGGCATTAACATAGATAGCACATAAGATAGACCTGGAACTCCCAACCTCTGGGTGACTTGTTCCAAGGCCACCCTTCCATGCCTGAGACAGCACTGGAACTCACCATCTCCTGGTGATTGGACCAAAGCCACCCAAGCCTGCTTCCACAGCTGAAGCAGAACTAGAACTCACAGTCTCCCGGTTGTTAGCCTGGTGCCTTAACCCCTTAGGCCAGGGGTCTTCAAACTTGGCAAGTTTAAGACTTGTGGACTTCAACTCCCAGAATTCCTGAGCTAACATGGCTGGAGGAGGAATTCTTGGAGTTGAAGTCCAGAAGTCTTAAAGCTGTCAAGTTTGAGGACACTTGCCTTAGGCCAAACGTGCTCTTGGGATCGAAGTGCAATGGGGCCAGGATCCGTTAGGGACCCGTTGTTCCAGGCCCCTTTCAGCCTCCAAAGCCCTCTCTGCCTGGCTCCCCGTCGGCCTCCCTCGCAGGGCTGTTACGAAGAAGCGCGCCCCTCGGGGCTTCCCAAGGCCGGCAGCGCCACTGACCTGCTTGAAGGTGCTGTTAAGGAAGTAGATGAGGGACAGCCCGAAGACGATGCCCAGGACCCACCGCTTGCGTAACAACCTTCGCCACACCAGCGCTACCAGCTGCACCATCGGGGAAGAGGCTGCGGGGTCCCCGGCGCCGAGGCCAGGAGGAGGCGGGGGATCGGATCCTTCTTCCTCGGCCTCGCGAACCCGGCTGACAATCCGGGCTGGGAGCGGGGGGAAGGGCCCCCTCGCCCCATCCCAGGGCAGTCAGCCCCTGGGAGCCCCCTACCCTACCCCACCCCGGATGGAGACCCTTGGGGGGGGAGCGCGGGAGAGGGCGGAGAAAGAGGTCTGCGGGGGCAGTTGCAAGTAGGAAGCCCACCCACTCCCTGGCCCAGGAAAGCAGCCCCTCTGAAGCCCCCAGCCCCCGCCTTAGAAAGGGGAACAAGGAGAGAGAGAGAGAGAGAAACGCCGCAGGCGCTGGCAACGGGAGCGAAGGAAGAAGCGCTTCGGTTCAAAGGGGAGAGAGGAGGAGCAGCTGATCCGGTTTAAGGAGGACGAGAGAGGCCGATCCGAATTAAGCAGGGAGAAAGGCCCGAGGAGGAGTGGGGGAGAAAGACAGGAGGGGAGAAGCAACCCTGGGGTCCTCCCCCACCCCCGCCAGCCTCTCCTTCCTTGGTCGCCCCTCGCCAAAAGGCCAGAGAAAACCCACTGCTTGCTCCGGGTCCAGCAGCAAATGCCCGGGGAGGGGCGGAGTCGGAAGTCACATGCCCGGCTGGCGAAGATGAGGGGGGAGGGGAAAAAAGCTGGGGGAGGGTCAGACCGGCCGGCTCTCGGGGAAACCAGGTAAATGGCTTCGTGGGGGGAGCCTCCTACACGACTCGCGGCGCGGAGGGGGAAAGCCGCTCTTTGTTTCGATTCTCGGGAGTGGGTGGCTGGTGGGAGAAAAAGGGGGTTCCGAAAGGACAATCTGGAGGAAGATCGCCGGGTTGGGGGGGGGCTGGGATGCTGGAGCGAAGCAGCGATCTTGGCCTTCCCTCCGTCCCACCTCTGAGCTGAGCCTCACCTGGCGTCTGTCCTTGGAATCTCCAGCCTTTCCCCCTCCCGGGATGGAATTCTAGGCCAGACTAAAAGAGAGGTGCCCCCCCCCGTCCTCTTTTTCCACACCCCGAATATTTCCTAGAATTCTTACATCTTCCCCCCCCTCCTCTGATGTTGAAGGGTTCCTCACCTGGAGGGAGCTGAAGCTTTGGGGGATGCACACCTGGAGACAAATTGTGGCTGGCCCCCTTTTCTTGGCTTGGTCCTCCTTGGTCTTGCAAGCTCCTCTGAGCTTTGAATCCAGGCGCTGAATAGGCGTCCCAAAGGGAGCCAGTCTGGTGCTGTGGTTCAGGTGCTGGCCTGGGAACCAGGAGACGGTGAGTTCTAGGTCCCGCCTTAGCCATGAAAGCTGCCTGGATGACTTTGGCCCAATCACCAGGTGATGGTGAGTTCTAGTTCCACTTTAGCCATGAAAGCCAGCTGGGTGACTTTGGGTCAATCATTAGGAGATGATGAGTTCTAGTCCCACCTCAGCCATGAAAGCTGCCTGGATGACTTTGGATCCAGGTGATGGTGAGTTCTAGTTTAGCCATGAAAGCCAGCTGGATGACTTTGGGCCAATCACCAGGAGACGATGAGTTTTAGTCCTGCCTTAGCTAGGAAAGCCAGCTGGGTGATTTGAGGTCAATTACCAGGTGATGGTAAGTTCTAGTTCCACTTTAGCCATGAAAGCCATCTGGGTGACTTTGGGTCAATCACCAGGAGACAGTGAGTTCTAGTCCCACCATAGCCATGAAAGCCAGCTGGGTGACTTTGGCCTCTCTCTCTCACCCCAGCTCATATCACAGAATTATTGATGTGGGGAAAATAGGAAGAGGAGGGAATATTATCAATGTCTGCCACCTTGACTTATAAAATAATAAAGGTAGGATAAAATTCTAATTTCTGCCAAATGTGATGGACACGTTCATAGTTTGGGAAGTTGGATTTTTATCTCTCGATTCACGCTGCATCCCTTTGGCTGCTCTTCATTGCAGGTAGGACTCTCTGTGCTATGTCTTTGGGGGCCCATCCCCATCCTTGGAAGCCCATAATCCTCTCTTACCCCAGGGGTCCTTGATCTCCCACGTTGATGTGGAGTGTGTTGTGCTTCAAAGTGCTAAGAAAGATGCAGCGACGGCACAGCAGCATCACAGATAGCCTTCCACCTGAAAGGTAAGGATGCCATCATCCATACAGGTGAGTTATGCCCCAGAGAGCACCTGTTACAGCAGACAAGACAAGCGTTACACCAGTTCATCCAATAGCAAAACCTGCTGGCTGGGGCATTCTGGGAATCGAAGTCCACAAGTCTTCAAATGGCCAAGTTTGAAGATGCCTGGATTAAACTATATCACATGTTAATGTGCCATGGTGGTGCAGTGGTTGGAGTGCAGTACTGCATGCTACTTCTGCTGCCTGCTGGCTGCCTGCAATTTGGCAGTTCGAATCTCACCAGGCTCAAGGTTGACTCAGCCTTCCGTCCTTCCGAGGTGGATAAAACGAGGACCCAGATTGTTAGGGGCAGGAAGCTGACTCTGCAAACCACTTAGAGAGGGCTGGAAAGCACAATGAAGCGATATATAACCTAAGTGCTGTTGCTACTGCTATTACTGTTACAATAATACATCCATTTAAAATAATAAGAAGCACAGATTGTTTGAATAACAGAATTGGAAGGGACCTTGGAGGTCTTCTAGTCCAACCCTGGACCACTTTAGAGTAATCTGCAAGACACTCCTCTGAATGCCAAACCGCTTGACAAAGATGGCTGTTGAAAAGCACCTCTATCAAGTCAAATATAGAATATGTTGGAAGGGACCTTGTAGGTCATCTAGTCCAACCCCCCCCTGCCCAAGCAGGAGACCCTGCTGCACCCTGGCAGTCCTCTGGAAAGCTTCCAGGGATGAAGCTCCCACAACTTCTAACATTCAACACTAAGCAGGTAAAATAAGCCTAAAAGAGTTCATCGAAACATAGCACCTGTTTTTTTTTTAAAAAGGCTTTGAATTGAATTCTTTATTGTCATTGTACGTATATGGACAGTATACATACAACGAAATTCACAGAACACCCAGTGAAAGAAATAGGATTAAAACTAAAAATGGCATCGGGCCATTTTGAGTGGATTTCTCTCTCCCCTTGTTGCTAAAAACCCTTGTTGTGTATAGATGTCAGCCTGGCCTTGGAGACCAGCTATAAAAATCTCGGGTTTAGAAACCTCAGGATGGAAAGTGGTGCCCAGGGAGGGTTTTGCATAGTTGAGATATCTAGAGAGGAGGCCTTGGAACCGCGGAAAGCTTTGGGGAGAAGGTGAGGGTTGGGCGAATTCCCTTAATGCAAGCAGCAAATCTAAACTTAGAAATCTCCGAAGGGCTGAAAATCCGGAGAGATTTGCAACGTTGCTAAAGTCCTTTTGTCAACCTTTTCCCCGTGGAAGTGTTTCTTTTCTGTCCACTGAATGTTTCTTTTGCATGAAAGGATGGGCCTGTAGAGAGAGTTCTCAACTTAAAGTAAAGGTAAAGGTTCCCTTTGCACCTACGTGCTAATCGTTTCTGGCTCTAGGGGGCGATGCTCACCTCCATGACAAAGCCGAAGAGCCAGCGCTGTCCAAAGACGTCTCCGTGGTCATGTGGCCGGCATGGCTAAACGCCTTCGAAGGCGCGCGGAACGCTGTTCCCTTCCCACCAAAGTGGTACCTATTTTTCTACTTGCATTTTTGTACCTGCTTTCGAACTGCTAGGTTGGCAGAAGCTGGAACAAGATATTGGAAGGCTGCTATCATGGCTTGGTCCTTTTTACTAGACTAGGAAACAGCATACAAATTCACCAGTGATACATTCTGTTTTTTAAGTGAAGAGATACTGTGTTTCCCTATCTGTTTTTTGCAAGATTTGTTTCCTCATTTAATTGGGCTTTGAAGCTTTTCCCAACTGCATCCTGGAACTGAATAAAGTATACAGCACAGTGTGTTGTTGTTAACCAAATTTGGCAACTTTAAGATGGGTAGACTTCAAATCCCAGAATTCCTCTGCCAGGCACTGTGCTTTGTAAAAGTCATGCTTTGGGTTTGTGTGTGTCTCGGTCATTCTAAGATGTGATGAAAACCAACAGTGGACTATTTATTTTCTTTTTATCCTGTCACAATATTGTAACTCTTGATGATTGCAAAGCTTTCATGGAAAACCCCAGAACAGAATTAAAGCAACATACCATCCAAATTGCAATGGCAATAACACTTAGCCTTCTATACCGCTTCACAGTGCTTTCACGGCCCTCTCTAAGCTGTTTACAGAGTCAGCCTATCACCCTCAACAATCTGGCTCCTCATTTTACCCACCACGAAAGGATGGAGTCAACCTTGAGCTGGTCAGGATCAAACTTCAGGCTGTGGGCAGAGTCTGTCTGCAATCCTGCATAGATAGATAGGTAGGTAGGTAGGTAGGTAGGTAGATAGATAATAGAGATAAATAGATAGATGATACATAGATAGATGATAGATGGATGGATGGATGGATGGATGATAGGCAAGCAAACAAGAAAGCAAGCAAGCAGGCAGGCAGAGAGGCACAGAAAAACTGAGACAGGCAGACAGATAGATAGAGATAGATAGGCAGACAGGCACAGAGACATAGAGAGGCAGACAGACAGAGACAGACTAGATAGATAGCAATAGCCCTTAGACTTATATAACGCTTCACGGTGCTTTTACAGCCCCCTCTAAGCAGTTTACAGAGTCACCGTCTTGCCCCCAACAATCTGGCTCCTCATTTTACCCACCTCGGAAGGAGGGAAGGCTGAGTCAACCTTGAGCCTGGTGGGATTCGAACTGCCAAATTGCAGGTAGCCGGCAGTCACCAGAAGTAGTTTGCAATACTGCACTCTCACCACTGCGCCACCGAGGCAATCAAATTGAAGAAGGAGGAAAAATTATCAGAGCCATACAGGTAGTCCTCGGCTTATAACAGTTCGCTTTAGTGACTGTTCAAAGTTACAACGGCACAGCAAAAAAGTGACTTATGACCATTTTTCACACTTAACGACCATTGCAGCATCCCCAGTCACGGGCAAGCTTCCAACAAGCAAAAGTCAACGGGGAAAGCCAGATTCACTTAACAACTGACTTATGAACGGCAGCGATTCACTTAACAGCGGAGGCAAGAAAGGTGGCAAAACAGGGCCCGAAACTCGCTTAACAATTGTCTTGCTTAGCAACAGAAATTTATTGGGCGCTGCCCAAATCTGGGGAAGAAGGATTCACTTAACAACCGTGTTGTTAATTGATTCACTTTTTAAAAAACTGAGGCAAGAAAAGAGGGGCAAGACTCGCTTAGTAATGTCTCACTTAGCAACATACGTGTTGGGCTCATTGTGGTCGTAAGTCAAGGATGACCTGTACTCTTTCTCCACCACCCACCACCCCCTCCTGCCTTCCAGAAACCGGAGCCAAGCCATCAGCTCGGAGACCAGCGTGGACGAAGGGGGCGTTTTCGAAAGCCTGAAGACGGAAGTCCCCTCCCCACAGCAGCTTTTCTCGGGGCTGGGGGGAATCCCATCAGGCAGCATCTCAGCCACCCCTTTCCAATCCAGCTTGCTCCTGGGGTCCTCAGCTGGAGGAGGCGAAGTCTTCATCCAGATGCCCGCTGCTCGGGAGGAGGGGCCAAACCGGGCAGAGGCAGGGCTCTATCACTACCGGCCACCGCATCATCATTACCATCACAGCCACCCGAGAGGCCCCTCCCTGCTCCATATGAGCGGGGCTGACCGCCATGGGCATGCTGAAGAGACCCCTGATGAGCCACCGGGAACCCCAGCCCCTGCCCTTCCCGAGATGAAGGTGGTCATCTCCTGGTTGCAGGACGGCCTGCCCTTCATCGTGATCTGCTGGCCAAAGTTTGTTTCCAGCACAAACTGGGTAAGGGGCTTTGTGGGAGAAGAGGGGGGTGGGCGTTGTTTGCATGCATGCGTGCTTTTTCTTTTGAATCAAACTGTTCTGATCCAGCTCCCCAAACATGACAATCCCTCTGAAGTTAAATCAATGATTCCTTTATTAGGAGCAGCCCCAGCAAAAAGTTTCTCTCTCACCTCAAGCTAACAAGTCTGTCCAGGAGGGAGATGAATATTTGTCTGCCACATCTATTCTCTCCACCACCTGCCTTTTATCCCCGGAGCTAGGGTGGGGCTTCACTAGCAGCGGTGGCTCTTCCATCCCAAGGACCGGCCCATAGATTTCCACTGCTCTCCTCTCCTCTGCCTTCTGTGCATCTGCGTGTCAGGCACTGGGCCCAGCTATTCTTCCTCGTCCTCATCAGCCACCTCCAGACCTGGGGGCAGTTGACTCTCCATCTAAGGGCTGACGAATGGCCCATGCTCTGCCTCTGTCTCTATCTCTGACAGCTTCATCCTCTCTTCCTGCTCGGAGCTCTCAGGTTGCCTTGATGCTGACCCTGACTCCCACCTGATTCAGTTCTTCCTCCTCATCTGATTTGGCTGCTGGAGGGCAGCCACAATACAAACAGCATTTATTATGCATTAGTATTTATTTAAATTTATTGACTGACCAACTCTGTCTTGCTGAATAAAAGCACTTGGTTAACCAACTGGATGACCAGCATCTCCTGGCACCAGTTCTAGCAGCCTTCCAATATCTGAGGGGCTGCCACAAAGAAGAGGGAGTCAAGCTATTCTCCAACGCACCTGAGGGCAGGACAAGAAGCAACAGATAGGAACTCATCAAGGAGAGAAGCAACCTAGAACTAAGGAGAAATTTCCTGACAGTCAGAACAATTAGTGGTTCGGCTTGCCTCCAGAAGTTGTGAGTGCTCCATCACTGGAGGTTTTCAAGAAGAGATTGGACAACCGTTTACAGAAAATAAAACAACTATTAATTATCAGATGTCACACTGAGTGCTCTCTCTTATTTTCCCTTACAGGTATTGCCCTCTGCGTGGGCATGGCCAGCACATTCGCATATGCAAATTCAGCCCTTCGAGACCAAATCTCTTTAAAGGTGAGTGCATTTCTCACGATTTGAGAAATAAGAGGCTGTAATTGGCGTCTCTCAGGGCACAAAAGTTATTCCACCTGTAATAGAAGATGAGAAAGATCTTGGGAGACAGAGTGCAGAGATGCTGCCTGGCGGTCAGTGAGATAGGAGACCTCATAGCCCGCAGCTGCATAATGGGCAGAGAAAAACACTCAGAAGAGACCCTCCCTAGTTTCTTGGGCTGTAAAGGAGATGGAGGAGGATCGTACTTGCAAGATTAACACATTTATCACGCATGCACAAACAAACAGAAGAGATGTTGCCTAGGGAATGGTCAGATAAGAGACTGCATAGCCCACAGCTGCATAATGGGCAGAGAAAAACACTCAGAAGAGACCCTCCCTAGTTTTTCAGGCTGTAAAGGAGGGAGCTATAATGGTATGTGAGAAAGACCTTGAGAGTTGGGGCAGAAAAATGAAAGAAGAGAGGCTGCCTAGGGAGCAGTTAGATAAGAGCCGGCATAGCCCACAGCTGCATAATGGGTGGGGAAAGAGACTCAGAAGGGACCCTCCCTAGTTTCTTAGGATGTAAGGAGAGGGCAGTAATACTATGTGGGAAAAACCTTGGGAGTCAGGGAGATGAGATACTGCCTAGGGAATATTTAGATAATGGGCAGCATAGCCCTCAGCTTCCTAATGGATGGAGAAAGAGACTCAAGAAGGGACCCTCCCTAGTTTCTCAGGCTGTAAAGGAGGCAGCAATAATGGTATGTGGGAAAGACCTTGGGAGTTGGAGCAGAAAAGGAGAGAAGAGAGGCTGCCTAGGGCATAGCCTCAGCTGCATGTCACATGTTGTGGTCTTTCTGTCCTTCTAGGAAAAGAGGTCCATCTTCATGGTTTTCTGGATCTTGGTCTTCCTTGCAGGGAACACCCTATACTTGCTCTACACCTTCAACTCCCAACAGCTGTATAACAGGTGAGTCAACAGCTTCCTCTTCTTCTGAGAAAAAGGGACTGGTCTCTTCATGTAATGTCAAGAAATTAATTTATTTGTTCTCTCCTCTCCTCTCCTGACCTATCCTATCCCATCTATTATCCCATCCTATCCTACTAATTATCCCATCCCATCCTATGCCACACCCTACTATACATTAGCCTATCCTATTAATTATCCTATCCTATTCATTATCACATCCTATTCTATTAATTATCCTATTCTATCCATTATCCTATCCTACCCTGTCCACCATGGGAAAACTTAATCCCAAACTATGTTTATGGGTGTTGGTTTTTAATCCATCGGATTATAAGAGCTCCCACCGAAAAGCAGTGAAATGAACAAAGGCTCCCATTAAAATCTGAATTGCTACGAAGAAATAAAATCAGTTTCATATCACTTCGCCCCTTTCCCTCTGTTCTGTTCATCTTTTTGTTACCTCATTGATTTGATCGTGTTTTTGAGTTTTCCTTCTTTTACTGTCTTTTTTTTTTAAACCAGCCCACTCATTTTGGCTTGTTTGGTTTTGTTTTTTAGGATTTAATTTTACCTGTAGTGCTGTGCCATATTGTGAGTACTTTGATTTTGGTTCTCCCTTCTCTCTCTCTCTCTTTCTTTCTCTTTTAATCACATCTCATATTAATTTGTGCTGTAACTAAATTTGAAATGTAGATAAAAGATGTAGAAGTTTTTGTCTGCAGAAGAACACGATTTCAGTCACTGCCCTTGAAAGTGGCACAAATGTATTTTGTGTTTCTTGAGAATTCAAAATGTTTTGTGTTTTAATGCTCCTGCTCCAGGTCCTCCCATGGTTATGTTAACTTAATTTTAGATTTTGTCCCTCGTTTGCTTTTATTTTATTCCCCTTTCCTTATAAAATTGCCTTTGCTGGAAAGTTTTGTTGCAATATTCAAGCAGGGATTCTTTCTATTGCAGCCTTTAAAAATATTATTTGATTTAGGAATGCAGACATGTCCACCTTTGTTTATTGGCTTAACTTAAGTGGCTTGTAGTTGCACAGTTTGCTTTCATAATCTGCGACCCTGGGTGGCGCATAATAATAAAAATTAGGAAAGAAGGCCCAGATTTTAAAAAGAGATTAGATACTATACAAAATCAGAACAAACGACAAAAAGCAACATTGGTCCTTTCTTGGCTTGGCAAAGTTGGGCTCTTACTGGCTTAGTACTTTGGGCTCCAACTTTTATAATCCCCCCACTATTGGCAATGCTGTCTGGTGCCCACAGATCCTTACAATATCTAAGTGGACATCAAGTTAACTACTACATTAGATAATAATAAGAATTGTATGGGACTGGAAGCTGTTACGCTCAATAGGGTCATAAGCTGAGGACTAGCTATGTTCTATCATTCCTCCTAAATTTGTCCTTGATGCTCTCTGAGCTTGGTTGGTTTTGCAGATGTTTCATTACCCAAACTAGGTACCATCATCATCAGTTGGAAGGGAGAGGAGGAGGAGGAGCAGGAGGAGGAGGAGGAGGAGGAGGAGGAGGAAGACAACTGTAGGGTCCTTAGTGCTCTCTGCGTTTGGCTGTTTTCTTGCAGAAGTTTCATTACCAAACTAGAGAACATCATCAGTGCTAGAAGGGATGGGTGTGTGGAGAGGAGGAATTGGGGATTCCTTGGGACGCTGTGAGCTAGATGGTTTTCTTGCAGGGGTTTCATTACCCAGCTAGATGATATCATCAATGCTAGAAGGGAGTGATGTTTACAAGAAGGAGGAGGAGTAGAGTAGTAGTAGTAGCAGTAGTAGTAGTAGTAATACAACTGTAGGGTCCTTAGTGCTGTCTGAGCTTGTTTTTTGCAGACATTACATTGATTTCCATGATTTACATATGGATGCTTGACAATTGACTCATATTTATGACAGTTGCAGTGTTCTGTGATCCCCTCTGGCGAACTTCTGACTAGCAAAGTCCATGGGGAAGCCAGATTCCCTTAACGACCGTGTTACTAACTGAACAACTGCAGTGTTCCACTTAACCACGGTTGTAAAATGGGGCAAAACTCACTAAGCGACCGTCTCACTTAGCAACAGCGATTTGGGGCTAAAACGACTACATTAGATGTTAAGAAGAATTGTAAGGGGCTGGCAGCTCTTAAGCGCAACTGAGGTCCGTAAGTCAAGGACTACCTGCAGACAAAATAGAACCAGGAGACCTTGACACAATGACGCTATTCTTCCAAACGGACACACTCTGCACTTGAGTGAGGTCCTTCTCTTGTCAATCTCCTGTTTTCCAGCCTCATCTTCCTGAAGCCCAATCTGGACAAGCTGGATTTCTTCGACCTGATGTGGATGGTTGGGATCACAGATTTCGTCCTGAAGTATCTCACCATTGCTTTGAAGTGCCTGGTGTTGGTCCTGCCCAAGATCATCCTTGCAGTTAAATCAAAGGTAGCATCTCCACCATCTTTCTCCACCAGGGTGGGGGTGTGCTTTTGTAACATGTCTTAAAATGGGGTGGGGGCTACCTAAGGCTTCCAGAACAGTCCAGAAAAACAAAAGCATGATTCACTTAAAATATATCATCATATCGTTTAACAACTCCATAATCCCTTGTGAAGTGGAGTCTGGGCAATTGAATGGAGCTGTGATGACCCGGGACGTGACACAAAAACAACACAGTCACAAAAGTAGAACAAATTCCCTGTAATGCCTCCAGCTTGGGCCCCAATGTCCAGCTATCCTCGGCTGGATATCAAACTCTTCCAAAAACAGTCTACAAAGAGAGTAAATGCAGCCCGAACCCAAAGTAAAGATAATTAGAAATTTAAAAAACCCAACACAAACCACACTGAAGTAATTAATGTGTCAGGCCAGGATAATAACTTGCAGACTTCCACAAGATAATGCAGCAACCACAGTTGGGAGGACGCCAAAACCCAGATAAGCCTCAATGAAGATAATGCACGCTTTGCTTCCAGCAACTTTGCCATGTGCAGTTTGCCCTTTTAAACAGTCTTTCCAGCTGCAGCCCATGAAGGGGATCAGGGCCCTTTCCTCCCTCGTAAACCATGTTGCTCCTTTATCTGTTCTGTTCTGTGTGCTCTAGGATGAAGAGGGGGTGCGCCTGGGTCTTCCTCTGAATGCCCAGCTGGCCTGTGCCCCTCCCCAGTTTCCTCCACAGCCACCGGAGCCACACTCCCACTCCCTGTCAGCTGTTCCACCTCTCCCTCGGAATCAGAGTCCAACGGGGGCATGACAAGAGCTAGCAGAGTGTTTTTGGTGACAGGAAGGGCCAGATGCCCTTCCTGTTACCAATGCAGAGTTTTGTTCAGCAGATATGTTCTCAGTGTGCCCAGAGAGAGAAATATTTGCCTCTATCTGGGATCAAACTCACAGCCCCCTGATTGTGAGGCAAGAGCTCTACCCCTCGGCCACTGCTCCACTCCAGGAAGACAAAAGTATGGCTCACTTAAAATATATCCCCCTAACCAAAGCAGCCGCTCTCAGCCACAATTCCCGTCGTCCTTGCTTGCTAGTCATTGTTTGGCAACACAACCATGGGGACTTTTCCATGGATTTAAGGACCCAAGTAGAAAAATGAAATGAGACAAGAGGGGCCCCGTGAGTCCAGATCCTTCAATTCTCCTGCCGACCTCCCCCCGCTTTCCCTGTTCCTTTTCATTTTCCTGCTTTCCATCTTCGCTGCCGAACTTTGGTGATGAAGATAAATGGAGCCTCGATTAAATCTCAGCTTGATTATCCTGCCAAGGGCTGAAATTTCTATGATGGGATTGAAAGGGGAACGCTAAGTAGGTGTGGCTGGAATGGTATTTGCCCCTTCTTCTCCAGGGTGCTCGGAAGGGCTATTAATTTCTCTCTGGCAGCGATCCAAGGATATTTCTCCCCTTATGATGATGATGATGGTGATGGTTTTATTTGAAGAGATTAATGGGCTGGGGCACCAGATAATCCGGTGAGGAGAGAGGAAAAAGGAAAAAAAAAAAACCCCGATCAGCCATCATCGGTCCAAGACAAATTGCAACGCTGGAAGAGGTTCATAGCCCCTTGCTTGCTTGTCTACGAGCTGTCCCAGGTCCTCATTAATCCTTGTCCAAGAGAAGAAAGAGGTTGCATCTGTATTTTCAACCACATCAGGGGGATGGCGAGATGGCATCTGTCGAGGGTCTTCTAATAGCTCACCGCACAGATGCTTGTTTGGAATGGCGTCTTCTGGGTTTGGGCCTCTCGATCGCTGTTGAGTTGCAGTCATTTGGCCTTGTTTCATATTGTGTGTGTGTGTCTCTCCCTCTCCCTCCGTGGGTGTCTTCGCAAATCCGTTCAGTGGGTTTCACCTGCGGGTGGAACTTGGCTTGTGGACAGCGCGAAGATCTTCCCATGAGTTTGTACGTACCGTCCGAACAAATTTGAAGCTCAGCGTAATTCTGCTGGAGCCTCCATTTTGACCCCCAGAGCTCCAGAAAAAATGGTAAATGATCACAGAACTGTGGCAACAACCCATTCTTTGTGGTTGCTGGCAGCTGGAATTGGGGGGGATCTTCTGAACATGGATGTTCAGCCATAAGGTAGACAAAGAGTAAGAATATGACGCATGTTTACCTGTATTCCACCTTTATTATTTTTACAAATAACTCAAGGTGGTGAACATATCCAACACATTTTCCTCCTCCTGTTTTCTCCACATCAAGGAGGTGGGTTATGGGAGGTGGGTTGGCTCAGGAAAAGTTAGATGGCCCAAGGCCATGCAGATGGCTTTCATATCTAAAGCAGGTCTAGAACTCCCAGTCTCCTAGTCACCCAGCCACCTTTCATGGCTAAGGAGGAACTAGAATTCCCGGTCTCCTGGTGATCGGCCCAAAGTCACCCAGCCAGCTTTCATGGCTAAGGAGGAACTAGAATTCCCGGTCTCCTGGTGATTGGGCCAAAGTCACCCAGCTGACTTTCACGGCAAAGGCAGAACTTGAACTCAGCACCTCCTGGTGGTTGGCCCAAAATCACCCAGCCATCTTTCTTGGCTAAGGCGGAACTAGAATTCCCAGTCTCCTGGCGATTGGCCTTTAATCACCCAGCCGACTTTCATGGCCAAGGCAGTACTAGAACTCCCCATCTCCTGGTTCCTAGGCCAGTACCTAAACCACTCGGTCGTAAACGTGAAAAATGTCCATAAGTCACTTTTTCAGTGCCATTGTGACTCTGAAAACAAATGATTGTAAGTCGAGGACTACCAGTAACACTGCCTCTCCCTTTATCAGATGCAAAGGGGCACCCAATGACCCCTGGATCCGGACTCACCCACCGGAAACCAGACCCTCCCGTGTGCAAAAATGCCATTGTTTTACGCACATCCTCTGCCTCCCTGCACTGCGCCTTTCCGCATTCAGTGTGTCTTTGCTTCATGTTGATCGACTCAGGTTTTTTGCTTGGTTGCTTCTTTACTGGAGAAAATATTCCATCATTGTTATTCAATTTACAAGCATGCTTTTGTTAACTGCATTTTCTTAGTGCGCTGCGGAGTGCCAAACACTTCATTCCCCGACATAGGTCTTCTGGCTTCAAATGCGATTCGCTGTTGGCTCAGCACAAGCCAAAAATACTCCTGAAATCCAGGGCAAGTGAAAAACTGCTCACACCCCCAGGAGGCAGTTTCCTGGCCTACATAGCTAGACAGAAGTCCTTTCTTAGTGACTCTCTCATACAGCGACCTTTGGCAGCTGTGATGCTGATGAATGAACGGATGAATTTGATCTTTATTCCACCTTTATTATAGCTTATAAATAACTCAAGGTAGAAAACATACCTAATATTCCTTCCTCGTCCTATTTTCCCCACAGCAACAGCCCTGTGAGGTGAGTTGGGCTGAGAGAGACTGGTCCAAGATCACCCAGCTGGCTTTTATCCTAAGGCAGTACTAGATCTCCCCGGCACCGGGTGGTTGGCTTAAAGTCACTTAGCCGGCTTTCATAGTTAAGGCAGGACTAGAACTCACCGTCTCCTGTTGATTGTCCCAAAGTCACCCAGCTGGCTTTCATGCCTCAGACGGGACTAGAACTCACCATCTCCTGGTGATAGGCCCAAAGTCACCCAGCTGGCTTTCATGCCTCAGACAGGACTAGAACTCACCATCTCCTGGTGATAGGCCCAAAGTCACCCAGCTGGCTTTCACGCCTCAGGCAGGACTAGAACTCCCTGGCACTGGTGATTGGCTTAAAGTCACTTAGCCGGCTTTCATAGTTAAGGCAGGACTAGAACTCACCATCTCCTGGTGATTGTCCCAAAGTCACCCAGCTGGCTTTCATGCCTCAGGAGGGACTAGAACTCCCTGGCACTGGTGATTGGCTTAAAGTCACTTAGCCAGCTTTCATAGTTAAGGCAGGACTAGAACTCACCGTCTCCTGTTGATTGTCCCAAAGTCACCCAGCTGGCTTTCATGCCTCAGGAGGGACTAGAACTCACCATCTCCTGGTGATAGGCCCAAAGTCACCCAGCTGGCTTTCATGCCTCAGGCAGGACTAGAACTCACTGTCTCCCAGTTCCTAGGCTAGTCCCCTAAACCACTGCACCAAACTAGCTCTGGAGAAGTCTTGAAGCTTTGAACTCTTCTCGACTGAGGAAGGTGCAAGAACCCCATAACTCTCCACGAGAAATGTGTCAAAGCATTTTTTTTTAAAAAAAAAAGATAAATGGAAGGCGCCTGTTTGGAAAGCACACACAGAAGTCATTGTCAGCATGGCAGTAGCGGGAAGTTGCTGCTGTATGTTTCGTGAATATTTAGCAAAGCGATTCAGGAACCGGGTGAGTGAGAAATCCAGGCATCTGGCAGTTCCTAAACCCCCACTACTAAGAGTATGCCTTTCCTCCCCCCCCACAAACCCCCTCCCTCCCTCCCTCCTCCTTACTTCACACCCCTCAAGCTGTCACTTCTTAGCCGAGCAAATGAAATTCTGTCATTTGCCTCCCGGAGAACAATAGATCCCTCCGGCATCCACATGGCTCGGGCTCTTTTAATTTACTTCCATTCATGTTCAACGGAAGCAAATGGGAACGGTGCCTTGTTTGTTTTTAACAGGGGGGGGGGCGCGTTTGACTTTGGAGCGGGTGGGGGGATGCCATATTCCTCCCGAGGAACAGAAGGACACCCTGCTTCGGGCCACATCCGTCATAAAGTTTTCTGGATGTTCTTCGGCTTCCCGGTTTAGAATGAAGGGAAGACTCGTCACCCACAGCCTGCATTTCTTCGAGGCCCCAAAGATAAACAGCCGTTGTGAATTTGGGGAGGTTGATAGATGGGACGGTCTCAGTCAGGTCTGTTCAAAATGAGCGGCTGCATTTTTGCAATGGGCTGATAAACACTTGGTCTAAGTTTGCAGGAGGTTTGCAGGCGACACAAAGCCAGGATTGAACTGCCGAACTTTGACTTTAGGCCAATCACCAGGAGACTGTGAGTTCTAGTCCTGCCTTAGGCGTGAAAGCCAGCTGGGTGACTTTGGGCCAGTCACCAGGAGACTATGAGTTCTAGTCCTGCCTTAGCCATGAAAGCCAGCTGGGTGACTTTAGGCTAATCCCCAGGAGAATTTGAGTTCTAGTCCTGCCTTGGGTGTGAAAGCCAGCTGGGTGACTTTGGGCCAATCACCAGGAGACAGTGAGTTCTAGTCCTACGCTAGGTATGAAAGCTGGGAAACACCTGCAGGAAAACTACCAAGCCAAGAGAGCACCATGGACCCCCCACAAGTCCTCCTTCCCCCTCTCCTCCCCCTCCTAGTCCTCCCCTCACCATAAACCCCACTCCTTTCTAGCACTGATGATGTTACCTAGTTGGGTAATGAAACGTCTGCCGCAAAACCGCCAAGCTCAGAAAGCACCAAGGATTCCTGAATATTTGTAGACAAGAAAGGGGTGACTGTCGAGACAAGAGATTTCCACGATGGGGGAAAAGGTGTTGCAGAAAACCCCATCACCGGGAGCAGCCCTTCCTTCTTCTCCTGCTTTGAGGGAGTCAGCTGAGAAATACAGTCGAGAGGAATTCAAAGGAATTCTCAAGCTGCCTGGGAATAAAGCGGAAAAACAGAAGCCCTTATTTATTTATTTTTTTGCCAGGGAAGGAAACTTATGAGGGTCTGTAACAACATCCGTCGGCACCCTTGTGTTGTGATGGGACTAGTCACTCCAGCACCCTTGGCCTGGCCCAATGGAGGGTCTGTTTGCCCCCCCAATTTTACCCTGCTTTGTTTCTACCAATCTTGCCAAACTCAAAAGAGATTTTGTAACCTGTCACTGGAAAAATAACCCTTTCCCCTCCGATCTGCAAAACCCTAACTAGTTGGGGGGGTGTCTTTTGTTCCCGGGGGAAGACAACGGAGGGCAGTGGGGAGGGAAAAAGACCTCACCCCATCTGCCTTTAACTTCGAGGTTGCTCCAACAGCCCATCCCCACCCCCGTGTTAATCTGTTAAGTGGCTGGCCCCTGGGACCCCTCCCGGTTGCCACTGCAGATATGTGGTGCGATGTCCCCCGAGGTCTGGCAGTGCGGCTCGGCTTTGGAGCTAGCATGCTGGCGTGACTTCACTCCGCGTCCCCCAGGATATGAGATCATGAGAATGCCGAAGTTCTCCCTGGGCTTCGGTGTGTTCAGCGGGCAAGAACAGCCTCCGAATGATCTCATCTGGGCGGGGAGGTGTAGGGGAGGGAGAAAACAGGAGAAACTGGCAGGGCCTGTGGCTGCTCTTCTCCTGGCCCCTAAGGGTCTCAGTCTCTCTCTCTCTCTCATTCTCTCTCTCATCTCATTCTTTCTCTCATCTCTCTTTCTTTCTCTCTCTCTCATCTCTTTCTCTCATCTCTCTCTCTCATCTCTCTCTCCTTCTTTCATCTTTCTTTCTCTCATTCTCATTCTCTCATCTCTCTTGTTCTCTCTCTCATTCTCTCTCATCTCTCTCTTTCTCTCATCTCTCTCTCTCATTATCTCTCATATCTTTCATCTCTCTCTCATCTCTCTTTCTCTCATCTCTCTCATTTCTCTCTCTCTCTTTCTCATTCTCTCTCTCATTCTCTCTCTCTCTCTCATCTTCCCCCTCCCAGTCTCTACTGGTTCCTTGCTGAACTGAAAGCCGCTAAATTCATTTCCCAGCTTCAAACAGCTTTCTCCAGGCTCCTGACATTTGGGGCTTGCTGGCCGATGGGAATATTGAGGTGATCTGAGGCCCTTGTTTTTAAGGAGAAGAGTGGGGGCCAACTTATTCTCTGAAGTATCTAAGGACAAGAAATAATGCAGTTGTTCAATTAGTAACACGGTTGTTAAATGAAGGTCACCAAAAAGGATCCCAGGACATTGCGACTGTCATAAATGTGAGCCAAGCACCTGAATTTTTACATCGCACGACCACGAGGAGGCCTCAGTGGTCATAAGTGTGTGAAAAGCGGTTGTTGGTCACTTTTTTCAGTGTCATCATAATGTGGGAATGGCCACTAAATGAACAGTCGTTAAGTCGAGGGCTACCCGTACCCTGGAATTGCTCTGCTGGGTAGCCAGGAAGGAGGGCTGGGGGGGCAAAAGTTTCTCTAAGCGGGACAAGGGAGAGGGCAGCAATTCCCCAAGAAGGAAGATATGACGACTTTATTTTCAACCTGCCCTTCCTATCCCAGAGGGGCAGCCGAGCAGAAGGTAAACACCGACCGAAATTGCTTTGCAGCTCCCCAGAGAGCCGGCTGAGTTCATCCAAGCAGCCTCTGTGTTGGAACAGTTCAGTCGTTCTGGATTTCCTCCCGTGGCATCTTGCGTTTTTGGGGAGTCCCTTTATGAGCCAAACAAAAGGTGTGCGAGCAAACAAAACGGGGGGACGCTTTTCTTCAACACATCTCAGCCTGCTTCTGCATGAAAGCTGCTCTTCAGGCATCATTGTGTGCTACTAAACGTCTTAGTTTACTTTATAGTCATTGCACCTCGTACAATGAAATCAAACACCATCTTCAGTGCACATCATGACCATGAAAATAAATACAAACACACATCCTTCACCCTCCACACATTGAATGGAAAACTCCTGATATTGCATCAATATTGCACTACACAGTAAAATTCAATAGAGTTCCTGCCCTGGGACAGAAGCTGTTTCTCAGCCTATTTGTTCTTGTTTTTATTATCCTGTACCATCTGCCAGATGGTAATAGTTCAAAAAAAGGGTGGCCAGGATGAGATGGATCTTTGAGGATGTTTTGAACTTTCCTAAGGCAGCGGGAGCTATAAAGCTCTTCCCAAGAGGGGAGAGGGCAACCCATGATCCTCTGGGCAATGACGTTCACCCTCTGGAGTGCTGTCCTATCTGCCCCCTTGCAATTGGCAAAACCTACACAGGGGCAGGAAGTTAAGATACTCTCTATGGCGCAGTGGTAGAAGGTCACCAGCAGTGTTTCATCCAGTTGTTGTTTCCCCAGAAATCTCAGGTAGTAGCATCTCTGCTGGGCCCTTTTGACCAGTGCTGCAATGCGAGCACCCCAGATCAAGTCCTCTTTTAGGGTAACACCCAGAAACTTAAAACTGGCCACTTGCTCCCCTCGGTCTCTTTTGATAAGCAAGGAAATTAAAGATACTTGTAGCTAGATAAATCTAAGTGGCTTGTTTTCTTCTTCCTAGGGCTGAGAGACACAGGGACTAGCTCAAAGTCATCTAGTTTTGTCCCTAAAGTGGGACTAGAACTCCATTCTCCCAGCCTGGTGCTTGTTCCACCATAGTTTGAGCCATGTCTTCCATTTGGACAAAGGCTCTTGGTAGTTTCGTTGTTTCTGCAAGCTATTCGAAACTCGATATTGTTGGAGAGAGATGACTTGTCAATGGTGAATTGAATGATGCACCTAATTCCACATTGTGGAATTAAGTGAGGCTCCTGAGATATTTAAGGACTCCTCAGAATAAGATCCACTATGTTTGTTGCGATGGATTCTCTTGCAAAAGGGAGCAGAGCTGCATTTCTTGTCTCCAATTCCTGTTTTCTCCTCCTCTCTCTTGTAGGGGAAGTTCTACCTGGTCATTGAAGAAATAAGCCAGTTGTTCCGTTCCCTGGTCCCCATCCAGCTGTGGTATAAGTACATCATGGGAGATGATCCATCCAGCAGCTATTTCCTTGGGGGGAGTCTTCTCATCATGTACAGCCTCTGCAAAGTAAGCGGTCACTCTGAATGTCTGTGGAGCTTCTCAGTCGTCCAGGGCTTGGTTGTCCCAAAGGTGCTTTTTCAAAAGCCAACTGGACTTTCCCAGTTTTTCCCTGAAGACGTTTCACTTCTCATCCAAGAAGCTTCTTTGGTTCTCCACTAACCCTAACCCTGGGTTCTTCAGTCAGAAATGAAGAAGCGGCTTGGATGAGAAATGAAACATCTTCAAGGAAAAACAGTCCAGAATCCCCTGCGTGGATTGCCCCTGTGGTTATGTAGGACAGAGGGGGAGAAAGCTAACCACCAGATTGTAAGAACCCAAGCGAGCGGTCAGAAAAGGAGACCTACACTCATTGGTAGCCTCTCACACTACCATGAATAAGGACACACATTCGACTTCACAGCTACTAAGATTGTTGGACGAGCAGGCTCAAAAGTAGCCAGGGAAGTGATTGGAGAAGAGGTGGTATTCAGCAGGTTCTGACCAGTTCTGGAGAACTGGTAGCGGGAATTTTGAGTTGTTTGGAGAACCGGCCAATACCCCCTCTTGACTGGCCCCGCCCCATCTGTTCTCCGCCTCCTGAGTCCCAGCTGATCGGCTGGGTCTTCTTTGGTTGCCCTGCACAGGAGAACGGAGCTGGAAAACAGGTTAGTGGGGAGGGAATGGGGATTTTTGTTTATTTTTTTATTTTTAATTACATTTATATGCCGCCCTTCTCCGAAGACTCAGGGCGGCTTACAATTTTTGGGATACAACCCAGTGTGCTCAGCAATAGCCTTCATTCCATTGTATATGCCTGCTTATTACTAAGCGGCATTTTTACAAGGTCAGCTAATTGCCCCCAACAATCTTGGGTCCTCAATTTACCTACCCCGAGAGGATGGAAGGCTGAGTCAACCTTGAGCCTGGTGGGATTCGAGCCTACAGCAGTTGTAGGCAGCTGGAACTTAAGTGCAGGCAATTAACAGCCTGAGCCACCCAAGGCCCTTTGCAGTAACCTTCTCCTGCCACGCCCACCAAGCCACGCCCACAGAACCGGTAGTAAAAAATTTGAATCCCACCACTGGATAGAAACCTGGGAAACAGGCCTCTTGTCAGTCAACAGAAGTGTTGGTTTACTCCCAGCTTATCAAGTACTTAGAAGGTGAGGTTACTAAGCCAACAGCTAACAACTTAAAAGCCAGCCATCAACACACCCCAATCGACATCTAAAAAGCCACATACAACAGGCACCATATAAATACCACAAACAGAAGAGCAAACACTCTGCTACAGAGAAGTTCCCAGAAGGTGGGCTCCAGCTCCATAAACAAAATCTCTGATCCCAGCGACCAATCCAGATTGGATCCTTGATAAGCTTTGCCTGCTGATTCTTGTAAATCAGACATGTGGTGAAGCTAGAAGAGCGAATCTTGCTTCTTTTCTGCTTGATTTTTTTTTTTACTCAGTTCTTTGATTTATACACCACCTGCTCCAACCAATGACCCAGCCTGTATTCCGTCGACATCCGGGTTGGTCTTTCTCCTCTGCCCTTTTCTGTCCTTCACACCCATCCGTCATTGAGATCCTTTCTGGCCATATTCTTCTCGTTATTAACGGCTGAATTGTAATGACAGAGTGTGGAGATTGCGAACGTTTATATTTCAGCTGACGATCCAGCTGTCAACTGTCCCAATATGTAAGCAAAAGAAATTCCTGAGACATGGCGTTTTTCAAGGATATAGCTTTGCTGATCATTCCCCACAGGTGCAGAAGAAGCGAAGCCGGATCTGAGGTTTCTGCACGAAAAGCAGCTTAGGTAAAAGTTGAGACTCAAGAAAGAGTGCAGGGAAGAGCAACAAGGATGATTAGGGGACTGGAGGCTAAAACATAATGAAGAACGGTTGCTCAAACTGGGTATGAGTCTGATGAAAAGAAGGACTGGGAGTGACATAAGAGCAGCGTTCCAATATTTGAGGGGTTGCCCAAAGAAGAAGGAGTCAAGCTATTCTCCAAAGCACCTGAAGGTAGGACAAGAAGAAATGGAGTAGAGTAGAGTAGAGTAATCAAGGAGAGAAGCAACTTAGAAGTAAGGAGAAATGTCCTGACAGTCAGAACAATTAATCAGTGGAACAACTTGCCTCCAGAAGTTGTGAATGCTCCAACACTGGAAGTTTTTAAGAAGAGATTGGATAATAACCATTTGTCTGAAGTGGTGTAGGGTTTCCTGCCTAGGCAGGGTTGGACTAGAAGACCTCCAAGGTCCCGTCCAACTTGTTATTCTATTCTATTCTATTCTATTCTATTCTATTCTATTTCTATTCTATCTCTATTCTACTCTACTCTACTCTGCTCTATAAATCTATTCTATTCTACTCACTCCTCTAACTCTAACTCTACTCTAACTCTTACTCTTCTATTCTATTCTATTCTAACTCTACTACTCTACTCTCTCTACTCTGCTCTGCTCTAACTCTCAACTCCTAACTCTAATTCTAATTCTAATTCTAATTCTAATTCTAATTCTAACTCTTCTAACTCTAACTCTAACTCTAACTCTAACTCTAACTCTAACTCTACTCTAACTCTAACTCTAACTCTAATTCTACTCTATTCTACTCTATTCTTCTCCCTTTTCCCCTGGTCACTTACTGCCCATTGTCCACCAATCATATACAGCCAGTTAGTTTTGGGAACAGTCTGCACCTTGCTGAGGTTTCCCAGCATTCAACCTTGAGGTGAATAGAAATTCTCTCAGGCCACAGACGGTGCCCTTAAATCCCTCAATTCCCTTCCAGTTCGCCATACATTCCAATGACCCTTCCTCCCTCTCCCCTAGTTCCTCTTGTCTGGTTGCAAGCAGAGATGCACGAGAAGTCAACCGTGACACAAGTATTACAAAAAGCCAATGCCTGCCTCTTCAAAACAGGGTTATTGTCAACCTGGTTTCTCAAGTACCGATCAGAAACTGCCGCTGTCTGTCTAGAGGTGCCTTCCCAAATTCAGACTCCATTAAATTTCAACGAATCTATTGATCTCAAGCACTGCAATTCTATTTATCTGTTCTTGGAAGCAATTGGCTTCACTCAGACCCACTTAAACAAGCCGGTGGAAATTTAATCGAATGTGGTTTGTCTCAAGATGACTTGGAAGTGCAACCTTCCCTTAGCAATGGTGTGATAACAAGACTGGCCATCTTATTAAGTGATCCATTTTTCGTGCCAAGCTGTTTTGGAAAAGGAAGCCCCTCCCTAGCCCCCCTTCTTCATTTTTAGCTAAAATCATTTGTTGGCAGTCACTCCTCAATCAACATTTAGGCTGTTTTGGTCCCAATGTTAGGCATGAAACAGAGAAACACTGGGAGTAATAATAATATGTCATTGTGTGTAACTTCTGTTGAGTCCACCCTGAGCCCACAAAAGAGATTTATGGTGCCTGAAAGACTGCCAAATTTATTCTCGGGAAGAAATCGACATGAATATGCTCACGCCGATCAGTGAGTTGGGATCTTCGAAAGCTTGTACAGGCATAAATGTGTTCTTGGCTGTTTCATTCGTCATCTATGAATCCTTAACCCACATAATTGCCTCACTGGAAATGCAAAAAAGAAAGAGAAGAACTAGAGGGCGTTTTTAGCCTTTCCAGATCTTGCTCCTTGGTGGATCGAATTCAGTTTCTTTTGAGTCAGGCATTGTAGCAGGAGGAGTGGCAGAACCTAGAGGTGGAGTCAAGAAAGGGATTAGCCTAGAATCCCTATGTAGCCACAAATGAACTCAGTCCAACCTCCCTTAAATTCCATTGACCCTTAACTAACTCCTAGAAGGTGTCAACCATTAGTTGAGAAGATTCCTCTGCATAGACATGAGCAACAGTAGATCAATTTGATTGGACTTTCACATGCGAACCTGGCCTTTCATGCCTGACAGGCACAGATTGACCACTGAATGTAACTTGTGATGCAAGGGCACAAATAGTCACAATGAGAAGATTCCCCCATTCCTATGAAAAGGAGCAGATAACAGATGAAGGTAGGGGACCCTTACTCCCAACAGCAACTGCCTTTCAGCTCAGGTAATAAGGAATTAAAATATATTTGCAGAACACAAGCTACCTTTGATAGCATCACCGAAATTGGTATCAAAGTGGCAGTGCGATTTAAAATTGATTTTGGAAGTAGGAGGGAGGGATTTCCCTCTCAGAGGCCTTCTGGTCTCTTCCCCACTCTTCAGTTTAGTTTAGTTTACTTTATTGTCATTGCACCTCCTACGAACTCAAACACCATCTTCAGTGCACATCATGACCCTGAAAATAAACACAAACTCACATCCTTCACACTCCACACATTGAACCAAAACCCCCTGACACCACACCAACACTGCACTATACAGCAGAATCCAAAAGAGCTACTGCCCTGGGATAGAAGCTGTTTTTTCAGCCTATTTGTTCTTGTTTTTATTATTCTGTACCGTGTGCCAGATGTTAATAGTTCAAATAAAAAGGGTGCCCAGGATGAGATGCATCTTTGATAATGTTTTGAACTTTCTTAAGGCAGCAAGAGCTCTAAAGCTCTTCCAAAGAGGGGAGAGGGCAACCCATGATCCTCTGGGCAATGATGTTAACCCTCTGGAGCGCTGTCCTATCTGCCACAGTGCAATTGGCAAACCCTACACAGGGGCAGGAAGTTAAGATACAGTTTTTCATTCAGTTGTTGTTTTCTGAGAAGTTTCAGGTAGTATAATCTCTGCTGGGCCCTTTTGACCAGGGCTGCAATGTGGGCACCCCCAGGTCAGGTCCTCTTTTAGGGTAACACCCAGAAACTTAAAACTGGTCACTTGCTCCACTCGGTCTCCATTGATAAGCTCGTGAAATGGGGCACACACACCCCTATCAGCCACACGCCTTCTGTTGACCTCACCTGTTTATGGATGACTTTACGGGGTCCTCCAGATCACTGGATGACTTTCTGTAGTTCTTCAGGAGGCTGGGATCTCAGGTGGTGATCTCATCCTATTCAGATGTTGCCTTGTGTAGATGGACCCTCTGATCTATAAAGCAGGATTCTGCGACCTACGATGCATGCAAATCAAACCTGGTTTACTAATCTCGGCTAAGCCTGCTATAGGGCCTTCTCCTTTCTTGTGAGCGCCATGTTTGCCACTTTCTCAACAGGCCAGCATCGGGAAAGGGATTCCCCCCACCAATCCCTGCATTATCCTCTCTGAATTCTCCTACATTGTTTGTTTATTTACCATGTGGCAAATCATGCATGGGCTAGCAATATAAATTAACATTTTAATCAGAATACATGACCCCGAAAGCTTTATTCTCCTACCCCAAAGATGGTTTTTTTAAGAGGCAACTGGACTTTCTTTGTTTTTCTTTGAAGAGATTTTGCTTCTCATCCAAGAAGCTGGACTGGGCGGTGGGGAATGGAAGGATCTATACTCCTTGCAAACAAGCTGGTCATTTGCATTCTTTTAGAGGGTTGTTGAGGCCACTTGGAGGTTTTATCTGTCTTCTCAGGGTCCCCTGAATAGTGGAAATGGGTGTGGAGCCTTCTTGGAACTGCTGAAAGGACTGTGTTGTAGACTGGAGATAGATGATATCATATCCCTCCCTCTCTTTTAAGAGTTCAATTTTAACATCGACGGCCTCTTTTGACCCCTCTTTCAAACCAGCGGTCCTCTCTGTTCAAAATCTGGACTTTGCTGTCTTCCAAAGAGCGACCTTTTGTCTTTTAAATGCAGGTGGACTCCTGAATCTAGTCCTGATGGGTTTGTTCTGCTATGTTGCGCCATGCTGTTTATTCTCTTCCGTTTTTCTCCCTCTTCCGTTCTAGTCTTTTGACATCTGTGGCCGTGTGGGAAGCATGACCCGGGCAGTCAAAGTCCTCTGTGCCCCTCAGGTGGGTAGGCAGCTGCTTCGCCTTTCTCAACTTGAGGTAACTCGGCCTCTTTGGCAACTGTTCAGAAAGTTGTTGTTGTGTTAATGGAGAGCTTGGCTTGGAAAACTCTCCCCCCCCCTCCTAATTTCTTTGGGGAGTTTGAGATGATGCTCTCACCTCAGACAGTCAGGAAGAGCTGAAGGTGGAATTCGCTGCCAGCCATTCTGAATTGTTTTTGATGACTTGAAAGGGGGATGGACAGGTTCAAGGGCATCCGCTCCCCATGGCTGCTAATATTATGACTGTTTGCTCCTTCCTGAAATGAAGGAAGCATCTTCAAAACTCATTTTTAGGGAAGAAGAGAAGCAAGACGGGGCTTCTGCCTTCCAGTCCCCTTCTTCTTCTCTCTACTTCTCCTGTCTCTGTCTCCCACTAAAAATGTTTTACAAGTATTCATTTATTATTTATTTTTATTTATTTATTTGTCAATCGCTTACAAGCTAATAGGTATAAGTATAAACATGAGCAAGAATACAGGAAATAGGTACGAATAAATGGGGACAACAAGACAGGGATGGTAGGCACTTATGCATGCCCCTTACAGACCTCTTAGCAATGGATATTCTCTCCCTTTCTCTCCTCCCTCCATTCTTTTCTCTCCTTCCTTCCTTCCTTCCTTCCTTCCTTCCTTCCTTCCTTCCTTCCTTCCTTCCTTCCTTCCTTCCCTTCCTTCCTTCCTTCCTTCCTTCCTTCCTTCCTTCCTTCCTTCCCCTTCCCTGTTCTCCTTCCTTCCCCCTTCCTTCCTTCCTTCCTTCCTTCCTTCCTTCCTTCTTTCCTTCCTTCCTTCTTTTATTTTTTATTTTATTTGCTTTGTTGTCAATTTCAAGATAATGTATAAGTATAAACTAAGAATACAAATAGGTACAAATAAATGGGGACAATAGGACACGGAGGCATGTGCACTCCCCTTACAGACCTCTTAGGAATGGGTATTCTCTCCTTTCTCTCCTCCCTTTATTCTTTTCCTTCCTTCCTTCCTTCCTTCCTTCCTTCCTTCCTTCCTTCCTTCCTTCCTTCCTTCCTTCCCCTTCCCTGTTCTCCTTCCTTCCCCCTCCCTCCCTCCCTCCCTTCCTTCCTTCTTTTATTTTTTATTTCATTTATTTAATTGATTTGCCAATCACTTACAAGATAATAGGTATAGGTATAAACACGAGCAAGAATACATAAATAGGTATGAATAAATGGGGACAATAGGACAGGGATGGTAGGCACGATGGTGCACTTATGCACGCCCCTTACAGACCTGTTAGGAATGGAGTGAGGTCAATATTGGATAGTTTGAAGTTGTTTTTTTTAAATTACATTTATATGCCGCCCTTCTCCGAAGACTCAGGGCGGCTTACAATTTCTGGGATACAACCCAGTGTGCTCAGCAATAGCCTTCATTCCATTGTATATGCCTGCTTATTACTAAGCAGCATTTTTACAAGGTCAGCTAATTGCCCCCAACAATCTTGGGTCCTCAATTTACCTACCCCGAGAGGATGGAAGGCTGAGTCAACCTTGAGCCTGGTGGGATTCGAGCCTACAATAATTGTAGGCAGCTGGATCTTAAGAGCAGGCATTTAACAGCCTGAGCCACCAAGGCTCTTGGTTAAAGGCGTGGGGGTTAGAGGATGTAACAACAGAGTCAGGTAGTGCATTCCAGGCATTGACCGCTCTGTTGCTGAAGTCGTACTTTCTGCAATCAAGTTTGAAGCGGTTAACATTGAGTTTGTATCTGTTGTGTACTCTTGTATTGTTGCAGTTGAAGCTGAAGTAGTCATTGACTGGTAGGCCAGCGTAGCAGATAATTTTGTGTAGTATGTTGTCTCCTTTCTGCTTGCTGGCCGATGTTCTTAGCTGCCGGGTCCAGAGTTCAGACTTTTCCTCAGAGTTTTTGATGCAGTTGGTGAGAGGGCATCAAACTATTTTGTTTGTGTGCGAGAGTGGACAAAACGTGTCCTGGGGGAAGCAGCCATCCCTTGGTTTCGACTGGAAAGAGTGCAGAGAAGAGCAACAAAGATAATTCGGGGACTGGAGGCTAAAACATGTAAAGAACGGTTGCAGGAACTGGGTATGTCTGGTCTAGTGAAAATAAGGACCGGGGTGATATGATAGCAGTGTTCCAAAATTTGAGGGGCTGCCACAAAGTGGAGGGGGGGGTCTAGGCAAGTTATTTTCCAAAGCACCAGACAGCAAGTCAAGAAACAAGGGATGGAAACTCATCAAGGAGAGAAGCAACCTGGAATTAAGGAGAAACTTCCTACCAGTGAGGACCATCAACCAGTGGCACTTCAGAAGTTGTGGGTGCTGCATCACTGGAGGCTTTTAAGAAGAGATTGGACAACAGTCATTTGTCATTTGCTTGAGTAGGACTAGAAGACTTCCAAGGTCCCTTCCGACTTAGTCTATTACTTCATTGTTCCCTTCCTCTGTTTCTTGTGTAAAATTGGAGGTTCAGTAGGAAATGAGTCTCCAAAATTTAACCGCTCTACTCAAGGTGAGTTTTGGGCATCCAGCACGGGGGCGTTTGGGTCTGCCATTCCTGTTCTACAAAGATCACACAGCCCATGCCTTTGCTTCTCTCCCTCAGCCAGATTCCCCTGACAAGGCCCCTGTGTTGGTGCCCATCTCCACGCCTTCCTGTAGCAACTTCCCCTCTTAACACTGAGCTTTTCCCTTCGATAGAGCTACGGGGTCCGTGCAAGCAACCAGCAGTGCAGCGAGGCGGGCGACATCTGTGCCATCTGCCAGGCTGAATTTAGAGAAGCAGTGATGCTCTTATGCCAGGTAACTAAGGAGGGTTGGTGGCTTCTGGAGAAGCCCAAGACAAGCGAGGTAAATGAAACTCCCAATCGCTGCAGATATAGCCCTAATTGCCACGGCTCTGTCTTATGTCTAAGGATATTTACCCACATAGTAGGGCTGTATTATTGTTATTATTATACTTCTCATATTTCCTACCACCTTCTCTTATTGGTATCTTATAATTATATTACTTTGTTGTTAGTAGTTACATTGAGAGCTTCTGCACTGGAGACAAATTCCTTGTGTGTCCAATCACACTTGGCCTATAAAGTATCCCATCCCATCCTCTGCATTCTGCATTCTGCATTCTGCATTCTGCATTCTATTCTATTCTATTCTATTCTATTCTATTCTATACTATACTATTCCATTCCATTCCATTCCATTCCATATTTTCTTTTCCATTCCATTCCATATTCTTTTCTTTTCTATTCTATTCTATTCTATTCTGTTCTGTTCTGTTCTGTTCTATTCCATTTATTCCATTTCATTCCATTCTCTATTCTATTCTATTCTATTCTCTATTCTGTTCTATTCTATATTCGGTTCGGTTTCGTTCTATTCTATTCTCTATTTTATTCTATTCCTTATTCCATTCCATTCTCTGTTCTCTATTCTATTCTAATTCTATTCTATTCTATTCTATTCTATTCTATTCTATTCCATTCCATTCCATATTTTCTTTTCCATTCCATTCCATATTCTTTTCTTTTCTTTTCTATTCTATTCTGTTCTGTTCTATTCCATTTATTCCATTTCATTCCATTCTCTATTCTATTCTATTCTATTCTATTCTATTCTCTATTCTGTTCTATTCTATATTCGGTTCGGTTTCGTTCTATTCTATTCTCTATTTTATTCTATTCCTTATTCCATTCCATTCTCTGTTCTCTATTCTAATTCTATTCTATTCTATTCTATTCTATTCTATTCTATTCCTTTTATCTTGACAGCATGTTTTCTGCGAAGAATGCCTCTGCCTCTGGTTTGACCGAGAGAAGACCTGTCCACTGTGCCGCTCCGTAGCCGTGGAAACCCTGCGCTGTTGGAAGGACGGTACCACCTCTGCTCATTTCCAGGTGTATTGACTTGCAGGATGTCCCAAAATGCCGAGAAGACATCTTAGTGAGGAAGGGTAAGAGGGAGCATTCTTCAGAATATCTCTGTGGAGTCACTATAGCTCCCCCTTTCTTGCATAAGGCAAGTTGCAAGAGTTCGTCTTTTCTCTGGAGTATCAGTTATTGGTGGAAACTTGAATGTTGACTTCCTTTCGTTCCTTCCTTGCCTGTCAAACTGCTTTACTCTTAAACAATTGGGTACTTGATTGAGATCCTGAGTTACATCCGTTCTATCACCAGGAGCCCTGGTGGCACGGTGGTTAAAGTGCAGTATTGCAACCTAACTCTGCCCACAGTCTGGAGTTTGATCCGGACAGGCTCAAAGTTCACTCAGCCTTCCATCCTTTGGAGGTCAGTAAACTGAGGACCCAGATCGTTGGGGGCAATATGTTGACATCGTAAACCACCCAGAGAGTGTTGGGAAGCACTATGGAGGGGTATATAAGTCTAAATACTACTGCAGTTGCTATCTCTTATATAGCTTTTGAGAGATACAGGGATGGGGATGGGGAGGATCACAAAGGTCTGTAATCAACCGATGGAACTCATAATGACAAGGTGTGGAATTGGGACCAGTTTCAACAATACCTCGACCAATGGCTACTAATTGTGATGGCTAAATACAATATCTATATGTAGATGTATTCAGTCATTGGGTTCAGCATTAGGAGAGGACTACTGCCTTCAGGGCCTGAGCTTGTCCACATCTGATCAGCCTCTTTTGGAAATAAAGAATCCAGCAGGATCCCTTGAGTGTTGTGAGAGTAATTTTGATTTCCTTTTGTCCAGACGAGATGCTTTTCAAAAGATGGTCATAAGTGATTGATACCATCCCTTTGTTTGTAAGTGACGGTCTGAGAATACAGCATCTGCTCTGGTTCCCCTAGATTTTATTTTCAAAGCTTGGGTGGAATCTTTATTTCATTGTCTTCCACATCTAACTACTAATAAAACTTCATTGGCCCAGATGTATTGAAAACAAATCAACTGTGCACACCCAATTCATAGTGCGGAGAAAGCAAAGGAGAAGAAATAATTGGCACGGTTTGGTTGGATGAGGTCTCCTGGATTTGTAATTTCCTGTGTATCAGATGGTTTTGGAGATGGTTTCAAGAAAGCTAAACTCAAAGGCCATTTTGGGAGGGGGAAAAAAACGGAGGAAAAGATTGATGTAAAGAATTGCAAAATGTAGAGTTTTAGTCTTTGCTGCGTACTACGGGCCTACGATGTCCTAAAATGTGAAACATTTAAACTCATAGGCAAGGTTTGTCTGGTTTTATGTGAGGTGCTTGGTGCTCTCTTGAGTTTGGTGTTTTCCTGCAGATGCTGCATTACCCAACTAAGTAACATCATCAGTGCTAGAAGGGAGTGTGGTTAGCTCTAATTGTCTGGTTTTAGTTTGGCATTCTATGAAAACATCTAGTTGTGATGTGTATTGGATATTGGAACAGTACTATCATGTCACCCCCTAGCCCTTCTTTTCATTAAACTAGACTTACCCAGTTCATCAATGACATGATTATATCACCCAATTCATCCCATGATTATGGGGACGATGCAGTGGTTGTAAGCTCAAGGACCGGTCACAAGTCCATTTTTTCAGTGCTGTTGCACCTTCAGACGGACACTAAATGAATGATTGTAAGTTGAGGACTAGTTGCATTTCTGCTGCCATGATGATGATGATGATAACAACGACCACCAAAGGTGTTATGATTCACTGTAGTTTAGCTTGCAAGATTGATATCAAGAGCTGGTTTGCTGTGTGTGTAATGAATGAATTTAGTACGGACTGACATTTAATTTCATAGAAATACAGGAACAGGGCTTCCAATTCTTTACCACAAACGTTTCATTTGTACAAATTCCATCTTTGTACCCAAAATATCTTCCAGCACTCTCTCCAAGAGGTGCTACCATGCTAGAAACTAAATATTCTGAAGAACGAACGACACAGAATCAAAGATCAACAACTGGAATCCTTCTCCTTCTTATTAATTTTTTTTAATAAAGTCAATATAAATATGTACAAAGTCTCCAGCATAGGAAATTCCTTTTACAAAAGGCTGAGAAAAGAGCCCTATCGAAACGCAGATGAATTTTCAAAAACAGATTCCTCTCATCTGCAATATATACCTCAATGAGATTTGAAGGGGATTCCAAACTTGGTTTAGTGTTTCACATCTTGGAAAGATCTTACAGCTGCTTTTTGAACTCGGGTTGGGTTTTTTTTTTCTGACAGCCATTAACAATTCTGCAGTTTCTTATCTCTGGCGTAGAAACCATTTCTAGGTTAAGGGATTTTGGAAAAACTCATCCATAGCTTCTTGCAGCCGAACATTTACCCCCAATTCCCTGCGTATTGATTTGAAATATTTAGCTCTAATATTTGTTCGGCAGGTGTTCCAGCTAACCTTTAACTTAGAAAACCATCCTCATGTTATGGCATTAAAAATAGAATGGAATGAATATTAATGTGAAATGGCCTCATTTCACATTAATGAAATACCGATAGAGAGAATAATTTGTAGCTCAGGATTGAAATGTGGGTCTTTGGTGCTCTCTGAGCTGGGTGGTTTCCTTGCAGATGTTTCATTACCCAACTAGGTAACATCATCAGTGCTAGAATGGAGTTGGGTTTATGGAGAGGAGGAGGACTGTCGGGGTCTTTGAAACTCTCTGACCTTGGGGTTTTCTTGCAGACGTTTCAGTACCCAAGCTAGGCAACATTAAATAGAGTTTGCTTTCATTTTATCTACTAGTGAGTAGTTAAACTGATTTATCTACTCCACCAGGAGATAAAAATGAAAGCAAACCCTACTCCCTACTGAACTGATGACGTTACCTAGTTGGGTAATGTTACCTAGTTGGGTAATGCCAAAAAGTACAACCAAGCTCAGAGAGCACCAAGGAGACACACACACACACACACACACCGTTATTGAAATAGCCTGGTGAAACATGCCTCTCAACTACCTGGTGAAGCCAATTCATCAATGGTAGGAATGAGATTTAGAAACTCTAAGAAACTCTCTTCTAAAGTTGTGTTCTGCTCCACCCACCAAAACCTGTCAAAACCGGTCAGAGACCGGTTGGGGGGATTTTAATCAGAGATCCCAGAATGAAAGAGAGGATTTGGCCTATTGAAGGAAGCCCAAGGAGAGGGCAGAGAGTCAAACAGATGAGGGTGTTGTAAAATTAGCTTGATGAAGTGGAACAAAGGGAATGAATGAACGGGAAGAGCCAAGTTCGAATTGCCAGACAATTGTGAGCATCTCTAAGCTGATTAACTGGCTCTTAATTAGGGGATGGGAAGGACTGTACCTGTATATTGAAAGGTATGGAGGATGTTTCCTGATAAATTAATTTCAGGGGGTGTGTGTTTCCATGTATTTGGTTTTTGTACTTCAGAGTTTTCTACTCTTTGGAATCATTGAAGGGATGTTTTTGCTGGGTAAGGAAGGAAGAAACAGGGAACGTGGCCCTCAGTTTTGTTTTGATGTTGCGTGTCAAAGGCCTCTCTCTCCAAGGCAAAATTTATGACTTTTATAAAAAAAGAATTATTGATGTCATAACCCTGCAGCCTTCATGGACAAAAGGAACACATCCTGATTTTGGGGTCTTTTCTTTTTAGAGAAGAGATCTTTAAAATGTAGGGCTGTCGCACCTTGGAGAAATGATCTTCAGAGTGAAAGGTGGATTTTAGAAGCTTATATCTTAAGAGTCCCATCTGCTGCAGAAGGTTTTTTAAAGATACATTCAATGCAATAATAGATTTCTGTTCTCCCTTCTTTTCTCTTTTGTTAAAACTAAAACAAAAACAAAAACCGTTTGGATTTTAAGTTTCGCCAGCCCTCTCAAGTGATGCAGAGGCTTTGAGACGAATGAATCCGTAATATAAGTTTGGATTGAAGGGTGGAAGCGTGCAAGGAAGTGGATTTTGACTCCGCATGAGGAAGAAAATCTTCCCAGTGCCAGGAATTCAAATAGAAGGAAGCCATTTTCTCATTGCGGGAGGGGGCCTTTCAGCTGAGGCCGGCCGAAATGTATTGGTGAAACTGGAGTTGCGTTTTGCACTGTAGGTCTCATTTTAAGAAGGGTGGTGGTGGACTAAATGACCTCTAGGCATGCTTAAAAAAAGTCGTGTTAATCACGAATGAGGGTCCACTGACACAGCAATGGAGTCGAGGCAGAGGTACATTCAACCCGGAGTGGGTTCCCCCTTTTAGCTTTGCGTTAATGAACGTGAAAGAATCGACACCGTTATGTCTACAGTTACAAATTCCAGAGTAATCTTCCCCAGGACCCCCATGCATCGAACAGAGGACGGCTTAAAAAGCTCTTCTCCCCCACCCCGCCCTTTGACTATCTACAGATTGGAAGCTGAAAAGGATGGTTTGCAATTATCAGCAAATATTTGTTCCTCTGGTGTTGCAAAATCCAAGCAAGAGAGGCTTTTCACAGAAGGGAAAGCGAGGCACAATTGAAGACCGGTGTGTTATATTATTCTTGGTAGCCAATTTCTATCTGGATACCCAAAGTTTTCTAGAAATCAACATTATTGGCTAGCTCTGTCTGTTCATCTACAGTCAAGTTTGAATAGGAAGCCCTTTAGAGCACTCTTATTGTTATATATTTTAAAAATCACCTAGTGCTAAAACCTATTCTGGTCTTGAGTTTGAATACAGGTAGGCCTCGACTTACAACCATGCTTGAGCCCAGAATTTATGTTGGAGAAATATGTGACTTTTGCTCTCCCTTTTACGACTACCCTTGCCACTTTCGTTAAGTGAATCCCGGCCGTTGTTAAATTGGTCACACGGTTGGGGAGCAAATCTGGCTTCCCCCGTCAGAAAGTTTGCAAAAAAGGGGAATCGCATGGTCCCGGCAGACACCGCAACCGTCGTAAATAGGAAGCAGTTGCCAAGCCTCTGAAGGTAGATCATGTGACCGTGGGGAATGCTGCAATGGTCATTAAGTGTGAAAAAACGGTCCTAAGCCACTTTTTTTCAGTGCCGCTGTAACTTTGAGTGGTCACTAAACGAACTGTTGTTAAGTCAAGGACTACCTATACACTTAAGGCCTCGACTTATGACCACAACATTTCCGTCACTGAGCAAGACGGTTGTTACGGGAGCTTTGCCGGCCTTTTGATTGCCTCAATTATGAAGCAAATCACTGCAGTTGTTCAGTGAACCATGCAGCCGTTAAATGAATCCGGCTTCCCCCCATTGACGTTGCTCGGCAGAAACCGGCTGGGAAGGTTGACAAATGGTGATCCCACAACAGGTGCAACCGTTATAAGTACACGCCAATTGCCAAGTGCCCAGATTTTTGACCTCCATGGCCGTAGGGAATGCTGGAACGGTCGTAAAGTGTGAAAAAAAAAAAACCCGGTCACAAGCCACTGTTTTTCAGGGCCGTTGTCACGAAGCCCATGGTTGTAAGTCGAGCACGACCCATATTGGAAGAGGAAGGTGTTCACGGCCTCGTCCAATGCCTGCGTTTGTGCAAACGCTGCATCTTCTACAAAGGCAGGCAGGACTGAACTGCCCAGCGAGCCCCCAGCAGCCCCCCCCCACCTTTCAGTAGCTAAGATGCTAAGAAGGTGTTAGGACAATGCCCCCCCCCTGAAAAAAAAACCTGGGTTGGTTTAGTTTTGAAGAGTGAGAAATAGCACCACGGAGGCAGCCCCGCTCGGCTCTCCAAATCAAAGCAGTGAATGATAGCGTAAGGTCCTGCCGGGACCTCCAGACAAGAGAGAGCCCTATATATACATATACACCCCCCATCCCACCCCTATGTAGAGAGAGATATAATACACACACACACCCCCAGGCTGCCTCTCTGCAAGGCTGCGAAAATCCTGACCCCGCGAATGGCAAGAGGCCAGGTTAGGAAGGGTTGAGTGGCTCCCGTGGAGACCAATCCAAGGAGGAGCCCACTCGATGACCGGGGTGGGGGTGGGGGGACAAACCCCGCCCTGCAGCTGAAGCTACTGCAAGGAATGGCTCTCGCCCACCCCCAACCCCCAACCCAGGACTCCCATGCCGCTTGGGCCTCCTCCGCTGTACACAAGATACACACACCCCCCGCCCGCGCGCTCAATGGCGGTGCATGGAGTGGCCTTCTGCCTCGTCGCCTTCTCCGTCTTCTCCGTCGTCTTCTGTACAAAAGCGTGCTCACTCACACACACACGGACTGGCTTGGCCACTGGGACTCCCTCCCCGGCATCGCTCTCCATGCGCCTTCTTCCGATTTCCCGGCTGCTTTAACGTTTGCCTCGGTGGCTCTCCGAAGGCCTGCAATCTACCGGAATGGGACCACTCCCAAGGGCCCAGATCTTCCTTCAGCCTGATTTTAAAAAAAAAAAAGAGAGAGAGAAAGAGAGAGGGAAAGGGAAGAGAAGGGAAAGGAAGAGGGAAAGAGAAGAGAAGAGAAAAAAGAGGAGGAGAAGAAGAGAAGAGAGGAAGGGAAGAGAGAAGAGGATGGAAGAGGAAGAGAAGATTAGAGAAAGGTAAGGAAAGAGAAGAGGGAAGAGGAGGGGAAGGGAAGAAAGAGAAGAGAGAAGATGGGAAGAGAAGAGAAAGGAAAAAGGAGGTGGAAATGAAAGAGAAGAGAAGAAACAAGAGGAGAAGAAGAAGAGGAAGGGAAGGGAAGAGAGAAGAAGATGGAACAGGAAGAGAAGAGAGAGAAAGAAGAAGAGAAGAAAGAAAGAGAACAGAAGAGAGAAGATGGGAAGAGAAGAGAAAGGAAGAGGACAAGAGGAGGATAGGGAAAGAGAAGAGAAGAAAGAAGAGAAGAAGAAGAGAGGGAAGGGAAGAGAGAAGAAGATGGAAGAGGAAGAGAGAGGAAGAGAAGAAAGAAAGAGAACAAAGAGAGAAGAGAAAAGAGAGAGAGGGAAGGGAAGAGAAGAGATTACATTGAGTGGAGGTTGGAGCAGGAGGGCTTACAAACAGAATAACAGAACACCAGAGTTGAAGGGACTTTGGAAGTCTTCTAGCCCAGAGGTCCCCAATCCCTGGGCCACACCAGGACGTGGTCTGTTTGGAACCGGGCTGCATGAGTGACAGGCTGGTGCATGGACACAGAGCAGTGGGACTGACTTGCATGAATGGTGGGCCAGCTCCCCTCTCCCCCGCCGGGCTGCCAAGCCATAAAAGTTGGGGACCGCTATTCTGCTGAAGCAGGAGACCCTAATACCATTGAGCCCAACCTCAACTCAAAGGACCATAGAGAACCCTAGCAGCTGAGGATCTTGGACTACATTAGAACATAAAACATAGAATAAGACCTTGGAGGTCCTCTAGTCCAGGGGTCTCCAACCTTGGCCCCTTTAAGACCTGTGGACTTCAGCTTTGCTGGCTGAGGAATTCTGGGAGTTGAAGTCCACTAAGTCTTAAAGGGGCCAAGGTTGGAGACCCCTGTTCTAGTCCAGCCCCCTACTCAAGCAGGAGATTCTATACCATTCCAGACAAACGGCTGTCCAATCTCTTCTTAAAAACCTCCAGGAATGGAGCACCCACAACCTCTAGAAGCAAGAAAGCCACCAAACTCAAAGCACCGTTCCACTCATTCATGGTTTTCACCATCAATAAATTTCTCCTTAGTTCTAGATTCGGTCTCTCCTTGATTAGTGTGATGACCCAAAGGGGTGTGGCACAAAGGCAACACAGTCAGATAATCAGCAGGAGTCCCTTTATTAGCTCCAACTTTGCCCCCAATGTCCTGGTTACCTTCTGGGCAGGAGAAAAACTCTCCCAGGAACAGCCTTTGGCTGCAGAGAATTAAGTCCAAAACATGGTCAACAAAAACTGTAACTATAAGTCCAATCAAGGCAAAATGAGGTCATTAGTCTGGCAGGGCAGGAGCAAGAATTCCAGACGTGAAGGCACGGCAATAACTCAACATGGTTGGGAGGACGCTAGGAACACAGATAACTAAAGTCAACACAAGACAAACTCACGTCTGTTCCAGCAGACGCTGCCCTCAGCATGCATCTCTTTTAAAATCTCACTCCCAGGTGCGGCTAATGAAGGGAATCAGGGCCCTTTCCTCCCTCGTAAGCCACACAACCCACATTGCTCTCTTCTCCGTTCCACCCTGTGTGCCCTAGGATGAAGAGTGGGTGCGCCTAGGTCTTCCTCTGAATTCCCTCTCCCTTGTTCTACCTCTTCCCTGCTCTGCCCAGCCGGACTTTGCCTTTCCCTAGTTTCCTCCAGAGCCAACGGAGCCACACTCCTGCTCCCTGGCGGCTGTTCGTCTTCCTCCTCTGATTCAGACTCCAACAGGGCGTGACACTTAGCTTCCATCCATCAAATGGCCTGAACTCCTCATCCCTTCCTTAGACTTCGGCGCTACCCGGCAGGAGTTGGTTCCAGAAGCCTCCTAGGGCCAATTTTTGAATGCAGATAATTAACTCTGCTGAACATTTTGACAGACCAGCCCCCTCTGCTAGCCCAGCAGCTGATGGCAGGGGAAACGCTTGGCAAGACCCACCACCAGAGAGCAAGCAGGGACGGCTCTGGCAGAGGGAGGCAGGGTTTTAATTTAACACGCTGCCGCTTCTAGGCTGATGGAGCAAGATACGACGGATGCGGTATGCCAGGTTGGCATCGGCCTCATCAGCCTAGCTGGGGCCCCTTTGCAAGGTGATGTCAGATTGTGTAGTTAACAGCTGCAATCCATGGAGTGTTTCCGCTCCCGTCTGAAACCGGCGGCTCGGGATGCAAATCCAGAAATAGGAAATCACTTAGCTTTTCTAGGTGACCGAGCGAGAAATCTTTAAAAAGATCCAGCAGAGAGGGATAGCAAAGAAAAAAAAGTAGTAGTAAAAGAAGACCCAGATGTGCAACTCTTCTGACACTTTTGAAGACTTGCAAGTGTTTGTTTATTGTTGTGCACTGCCCAGAATGGAGAGATAGGCAGCCAGATAAATATGATTAATAAATAAATAAGGAAAAGGCATTTCAGACCTCCTCTGAAATGCCTTTTCCCTATTTATTTATTAGTCGTTAATAAAACCCTGCCACTTATTTGAAAATCTACAAATGGAACCAAGCCACACAACGTACTACAGACGTACACAACTGTACTGGTGCAGTGTTTTTCAACCTTGGCAACTTTTAAAGACCTGTGGACTTCAACTCCCAGAATTCCCCGACCAGCCTGAGGAATTCTGGGTGTTGAAGTCCACCCCTCTTAAAAGCATGCCGGCTGTGGAATTCTGAGAGTTGAAATCCACAAGTCTTAAAAGTCACCAAGTTTGGAGACTCCTGATTTAGAGAAAGTTCAGTCTCCCAAATTGGAAATTCTCACCCGGGTTTAAAAGATAAATCTCCACATCGTGGACGTAGCAGAGGAAACTTTGGAGGCACATTCCTTGGATACCTCTGTATTTCAGTTGAATGGGCTACTCATTCATCCAGAGGGAGAAGATATTTAGGATGAATTCACAGATAATACAAAGTCATAAATAATGGTTTATAGGGTATCTGGGCTCGTATAACGCATTAGGAAATAAACTACCTTATAGTTCAATGAACTCTGTACCACTAGCCTTTTCTGGTTTGGGCAATCATCCAAAAGAGTCAGGATGGTAGAAAGGTGAAGGTGTTGGACCGAGGAGGACCTGGGTTTGAGTCCCACTTAGCCCCAGGCCACCCTTCCTCAACCCAATTCATTTTGTAGGGATGATGTTGTGCAGATAATCTAGAGACCCTGAGCTCTTTGAGGGAAGGTAGAAGTTTGGTCCAGCGGTTAAAGCAAGAGACGGTGAGTTGTAGTTCTGCCCTAGGCTTGAAAGTGGCTGGCTGACTTTGGGCCAATCACCAGGAGACAGTGAGTTGTAGTCCCGCCTTATTCATGAAAGCTGGCTGGGTGACTTTAGGCCAATCACCAGGAGACGGTGAGTTGTAGTCCCGCCTTATTCATGAAAGCTGGCTGGGTGACTTTGGGCCAATCACCAGGAGACGGTGAGTTCTAGTTCTCTCTTGGGCATGAAACTTAGCTGGGTGACTTTGGGCCAATCACCAGGAGACAGTGAATTCTAGTCCTGCCTTAGCCATGTTTGCCCCCTTGAGTTGTTTGTAAACATAACAAAAGGGTGGGATGCAAATAAATCTAATCCATAACAAGTGATCGAGAGGGAGAATTTCTCTTCGGTGCACGGCCCATGCAAAAAGTCCGAGGTTCCCCTCCCACCTACCCAAATCAAGCATCCTTTCCTGGGCTTCCCCTCCTCGCCTACCCCAGCTGCTTTAAGGGGATGCAATTCACCTTTCCCCTGCCAAATGCAGATCCCTGGCCCTGCTGAAGCGCATAGAACTGGAACCCAGCCCCCAAGACTCCTTTCCAACCTTCCTGCTTTTTAGACATGACCTAGAAAGCAAACGGGGAGCTGTAGCGCTTCCAAAATTAAACAAGAAGGAGATGGATGGCAAGGAAGTGTTGACGCCGGGGATGGAAGAAACAATATAAATCAAGGCAGATGGTGAGGTGGGATGGGTAGGATTGGGGCTTTACGGCTTCGTCTGGTTAATTATCTTGTCATCCAGCTAAATTTGCATCTGCACCGCAGCCTTGGAACTTCACCAAGAAGGACGGGGATGGCTTTTATCACCCAGGCAAAGGAGCCAAAGGAAGGTTCAGACTTTTAATCTGGCCGGCTCTCTTAATTCGTTCGGGTTCGACGCTAAAATTACAAAAAAAAAACCCCACCATCATTTCAAAGGTTACCTGGAAACCGACAAGGCTGGCTAGGAAACACGGCACAATCAAGAGGCAGAATTCGGATGGGCCGGATGGATCTTTCTCCGCTTCCCTGCTAAGAAGAAACTGAACGATATTGAGATGGATCCAGCCAGCATTGTGCTCAGCTCAGTAGGATGCCAGGATGGATCCTCTTCACAACAACTTTGCAGCCTCAGGCTACAACACAAGCACTAACAAACTTGGAGGGCCAACCCACATCAAACCATGGCTTGAACTGAGACCGGCGGTGAACTCTTAAGCCACGGTTCTTCACAAATGTGGTTTATCTCGATTTTAAAGAAAAGGAAACCTCCCTTAAGCCAGGGTCTGCCACGAACCTACCCATGATCAGGCACTATTGTATGCTGCATGGGTGTGCCTGGCTGAGGATTGCTGGCTGGGGAATTCTGCGAGTGGAAGTCCGCCCGTTTTAAAGTTGGCAAGGTTGAGAAACGTGGATTTAGACGGTGTTTCTTTTCAGTAAGCCTGGAAAGGCTACCTAAATTAATTCCAAATATTAAATTCTGTTCCTTAGTTCCCTTCTTATGCCAGCGAAGGAGAGACAAGTGATTTGCTTGGGGTGGGGGAGTTATTTTTCCCATGCTCAGCAGAGCCGTTAGTTAGGAGAGAAAGTGGGAAAAAAGACTTCACATAGAGTCAAGGGAAATGATGAACTTATGGAAGAAAGTAACACTGTAGTTTACAGGAGGGTGTCAATTCATAAAATAATTCTCTGGTCTTTTTAGAGTTGCCAACAGAAAGGGAGGGGGGAGCAGTGCGGCAGCTTGCAAACCAAAACTGCATTCCATAAATAGTTTTCAAAGATAGTAACTAGGTGACTGAAGTTTCTGCCGCGCAAATATCTAACTGGAGAGCATGGTTGATGACTCTTGGCTATGGATGTGTCCCATTGGAGAATACGAATTAGGATACACCCAGGGGGTGGGGGAAAACCAGGGTCAAGGGTGACCATGAATGATGTGTCTCAGAGTCGGCTACACCCAGGCAATGCCGGCATGTTAACTCCCAATAAATCCTTTTAAAGTTTTGGAAGTTTGGCTTGAGACTCATGATTTAATTGCGGGGTAACTGCCAGAAATCTGATAGCTAGTTCACCTTTCTCAGATTCGACCTCGACACCTCCCGTTAAAGGGTCTTTGAGCCAAGTATGACTTTAATCCATGACCTAACCTTGTTTGAATGGTCCAAGAGTATATTTTGGTATGGGGAAACAATTTCCTAAGATGGGTTGGGATTGCTCATTGCACTAGGCCAGGGTCTCCAAACATGGCGACTTCAACTCCCAGAACTCCCCAGCCAGCATAAAGTCACCACGTTTGGAGACTCTTGCACTAGGCCAAGGGTCTTCAACTTGGCAAGTTTAAGACTTGTGGACTTCAGTTCCCAGAATTCCTGAGCTAACATGACTGGAGGAGGAATTCTGGGAGTTGAATTCCACAAGTCTTAAAGCTGTCAAGTTTGAAGACTCCTGCACTAAGCCACTGTTTGCTTAATGAGGGTTAATCCATGCTGCATATTATCCATGCTGCATATTAAGGAGAACCTCCCAAACCACAGAGGCTGAGATCATGTCCCAAGCCAAACAAAGCATTTAATTGTTTAGTGAAAAGGGTAAATCTCAAGTAATTGGTCAATCTAGTCACTCTCTGTGCATCTGATGGCTTTCCATATTTCAAGACTTCCTTCCTTCCTTCCTTCCTTCCTTCCTTCCTTCCTTCCTTCCTTCCTTCCTTCCTTCCTCCTCCCTCCCTCCCTCCCTCCTTCCTTCCTTCCTTCCTTCCTTCCTTCCTTCCTTCCTCTCTGAACAGATTCTGAAGCTGGCATTAAGTCTGAAAGGGTAATTACAGGACGTCTACCACCTGTGTTCCCAAATCCTGCAGGGATCCTGCCCCCGAGCAAGCACCAGAGTTAGTCATTTTTCTAATAGTTATAACAGGGGCTGGGCATCAAGAGAGACGTCCTCTAACCACAGAATGCAAGGAAGCCTTCGAACACAAAACAAATCCAACAGGAGCCACAGAATCTATCAGGAGGAAGTCCCCTCACCCTCAGCCTAACCTACTTTAAAGGGCCTTTTATGGGAATCAGACTGGAGGTAGAAGGGCTGCATATGCCATCCTGAACTTCAGAAGCAATATGAATGTAGCTGAGAATAACTTGCATGGTTGGGATTGCACAGAAGCCATGGTTTACGAAACCTCAGTTATTAAACAAACTACTGAACAACACGCTATGGGGAAGGGCTGGTTGACAAAATCCGTTTTTGCTTTGGGTAATATAGCTAGACCCCAAGTTACAACCGTTCATTTACTGGGATAGAAGCTGTTTTTCAACCTATTTGTTCTTGTTTTTATTATCCTGTACTGTCTGCCAGATGGTAATAGTTAAAAAAGGGTGCCCAGGATGAGATGGATCTTTAAGGATGTTTTGAACTTTCTCAAGGCAGCGGGAGCTATAAAGCTCATCCAAAAAGGGGAGAGGGCAACCCATGATCCTCTGGGCAATGACATTCACCCTCTGGAGTGCTGTCCTATCTGCCACTGTGCAATTGGCAAACCATACAGAGGTGCAGTATGTTAAGATACTCTCTATGGTGCAGCGGTAGAAGGTCACCAGCAGTTTTTCACCCAGTTGTTGTTTCCTGAGAAGTCTTGGGTAGTATAAGCTGTGCTGGGCCCTTTTGACCAGAGCTGCAATGTGAGCACCCCAGGTCAGGTCCTCTTTTAGGGTAACACCGAGAAGCTTAAAACTGGCCACTTGCTCCCCTCGGTCTCCATCGATAAGCAAGGACTGGACGTCTGATCTGTTTTTGAAAATGTTTTTGGTTGTTGAGAATCAACCAAGTCTTGATGGCCCATAATCCCTCAGTCTGATCTTGCTTATTCCCGACAGAGCTGCCTGCATTAAGAATTGGGAGAATTTTCTTAGTTCTGCCACCCCACTTCGTTGAAACGGACGATATGAGAAAGCAGAGCGGGAAAGAGTTGGTGTGCGGCGCACAAGCCTTCCTGAAAGCCGTAAATAGAAAATCCACCCTCTTCTCCTCCTGTGAAGATAATCCCAATTTAGGAAAAGAGGACACAGGCAGACCTTCACGCATGCACACACACACACAGACACACACAAAACGTGTACAGCCAAACTGAGTAATCGGACTGCCTGCTTGGCTCAGAAGCTGCCGGCGGTCTCTGACTTTTGATCCTATCGCTGAGATTGGAGGAGGGAGTCTTTATTTTGGCTTTGCCCCTCCCCCGCTGGGTCCCTTGCCCCATTCTCAACCCAGTTGGGGACCCATAAAGGGAAATGGGCCTCCTCAAGTCAGCTGTGGCTCCTGGTGAAAAGAGGCTGGTTAAGCAACCTTGTCGCTTTGAAGGGGAAGGAGATTCAGAGTACAGAATAACAACAGCTGGAAGGGACCTTGGAGGTCTTCTAGTCCAACCCACTGCTCAGTCTTAGAAGTCTAAACCTTGTTCTTAGAAGCCCTAGCCTAGATCTGGGCATTGGGAATGTAGTTTAATGAGTTGCACAAATCATAAACTACCCCAAGAAATGGGGGCTCCATTTCTAAAATTCCTTTGCAGTCGCCACTCGTGATGAAATTCATCAACTTCAGTATATTCTGCTAGGTTTCAAAGCAGAGCCTGCAGACTGCTTTAAAGCTCCATACATAGAACACAGAATCCTAAGACTGGCAGGCACCTCAGAGATCTTCTAGTCCAGCCCCCTGCTCAAGGCAGGAGCCTTATACACTCTTCCAGTCAAATGATTGTCCAATTTATTGTTGAAACCTTCCAGTGATGGGAGCACCCACAGCTCTGGGAGACAAGGCGTTCCTTCGATTAATTGCTCTCACTGTCAGATAATTTCTCCTTCTAGGTTAAATCTCTCTTTAATGAGCTTCCAGCCGTTAACGTCTTCTCCTGCCCTCTGGTGCTTTGCTTGAGAGATTCTTTCCAGAAAGAACTTTTAACAGGCGAAACCGGGGCTCTGAGTGCCCACAGCAGAGAGAAACTTACAGCTTGGCTAGCAAAAGACACACCTGGTCTGGGAGAACTCAGCGTCCAAAACTGCCCGTCACCTCGGCTGCCTCCAGCTCTGCCCGCCATGCCAACTGAGGGTTTTGCAGAATTGGTGGCCGGCAGTGCCAGGCGAGGCAGCTGGAACCTGTTCCTGGCTCAGACCTGACACGCCAAAAACAAAACACACACACACACACACACACAAAAACCCAAACTCCTGACCTCAAACTCCACTCTCTTTTTTTTCCTTCCTTATTTTCTCCTGGCTTGATCTGGATTGCTCGCTCGGAGTGGCAATTAGCCCTGTCCGGATTAAAGATGCCACCTTTTAGCCTGGAGCAGAGATGGAAGAGCGAATCTCACAGGTATGTCTCAATGCCCAGCTTTGCAGTACCATTCTACACCCTCCCCAGCCCCTTCCCCTTGGCTGGCTAGGAAGGAGCAAATGCCCGGGAGGCAAAACTAATCCAATCCACGCGATTTTCGAGAGCCGCAATATTTGGAGGGCTGGGAAATTAAGAGCCCTGCAAAGTCCAATCAACTTGGTCAGTATTCCAGCCACTGTTTTTATTTTCCCCCTGAACAGCGGGGAACTGCCTCTGGGAAGCCCACACACAAAAATCAGAATGGACCCACTGCCCGATTTCATGGGAGCTGCAAAAGTACCTGGAGTGACGTTACCTAGTTTGGATAATGAAACGTCTGCAGGAAAACCACCCAGCTCAGAGAGCACCCAAGGCTCCAGAGTCATTCTCTTCTTTCTCTTTCTCCCCTCTGCATCCTCCTCCTCCTCCCTTCCTGCAAGCCCCACTCCCTTCTAGCACTGATGGTGTTACCTAGTTGGGTCATGAAACGTCTGCAAGAAAACCACCCAGCTCAGACAGCACCAAGGATGCCCTCATGTCAACCCCCGAGCCACAAATATTCTCCCGGAATCTCTGAAAAGCTTTGCACCAACCTCCCTAACAGAATAACAGTGGGAAGGGAACAGTGGAGGTCTTCTAGTCCAACTCCCTGTTCCTTGGGTTTGATCCACCTTGCTTTCCAAGCACCCCATAGCAACAGCTACTCCCCGGACCCTTGTGGCAATGAGTTCCGCCGGACACACATTGGGTTTCGTTGAATCCAGGGCACTTTCTGTCACTGGAGAGGGACTTTCTCACTCCACCCGCCTGCAGGATGCTTTCCAGTGGCCCAAGTATGTCCCTGCTCATCCTTGAACTGCAAACCTCGGGCTGGCCCAGGGGCTCTCCCCCCCACCCCATTTCACAGGTAAGGCAGAGAAAGGTGAGCCCCAAAGGTGAACGCTGGAGCTGCATACTCCGCAGAGCAGGTGCTCCGGACCGTGCAGAAACCCTCGCAGAGCCAAGGCAGGAGGGCTGAGGAAGATGGAAACTAGTCCCACAGGCCAGGAAAAAGGGGGGGACCCAGACGCTTCCCCCGCGGGACCCCCAGGTAGACACAAACACACCCACACCCCAAGCAGTCCTCCTTTCCCGCCGCCGCTCACCTGCCGCGGATGTCGCTGACTCGCTCGGCCACCCGTCGAGGGGCCGTCGCTCCGGCCGCCCTACATGCGCCCCCTGCGGCTCAGCCAGGCCAGGGCGGCCAGCAGCGCCAAGGAAGTGGCCAGGCCGGTGCCGGCGGAGGCGCGGCGGCTCCTGGCCGCCCTCCGCGCCGCCGTCCGCGCCTGCAGCTCATCGCCGATCGCCTGGAGGCGCGCCGCGGTGAGCTGCGCTCCGGAGACGCGCGCCCTGCCCGGGCTGCTGCTGCTGCTGCTGCCGCTGCTGTTGCCGCCTCCGCCTCCTCCGCCGCCGCCGCCGTGGCTGCTGCAGAAACAGCCGGCCGGGGGGCGGCCGGGCAGGGCGCAGGGGCACATGGCCGGGCCCGCCGCCGACGGCGCGACGCTGCTCCAGCCGCCGCCGCTGCTGCTGCTCCCTCCGGCCAGCCCAGCGCCGATCGCCAGCCCAGCGCCCGCTTCGCCCGCCGCCGCCGCCGCCTCCTCCTGCCGCGGCTGTCAGTCTGGCGCGGAGCGAGGCGCGCTCGGGCGTCACATGCTGGCTGAGATCATCCTCCTCCTCGACGGGGCGGCCGCAAGACGGCGGCGAGGGAGGCGGGCGGACGGGCGAGCGGAGAGCCTTAACTCTTCCCTTCCCTCTTCCCTTCCCTCCCCCCCCCTGCCGTCTTCTTTTCTCTCTCTCTCTCTCTCCCTCTTCCCGACATCTTTCCTTCCATCCTTCCTTCTCTCTCTTCTCCTTCCTTCTTCTTCCCTCTTTTCCCTTTCTTCCTTTCCTTCCTTCCTTTCTTTTCCCTTTCCTCTCCTCTCCTTTCCCTTCTTCCTTTCCTCTTTTCCCTTTCTTCCTTTCCTCTCCTTTCCTTTCTTCCTTCCCTCTTTTCCCTTTCTTCCTTTCCTTTCCTTCTTCTTGATTTCTTTTCCTTCTCCTTCCTTCCTTCTTCTCATTTTCTCCCTCCCTTTCCCTTCCCTCCTTCCTGAACTCTTTCATTCTATTCTTGATTCTACCCTTTATACCTTCCTTTCTTTCTTTCTTTCTTTCTTTCTTTCTTTCTTTCTCTCTTTGCTTTTTCTTCCCTTTTCTTTTTTTTGCTTTCTCTCTGCTACCGTACGTTACTTTACCTCTCACTTTTCAAGCGTTCTCCCTCCTCCTCCTCCCCCCTCCTCTCCTTAATTGTGCCATTCTTAAAAGTCAAGCAAATTCATAACCACATAACCTTTTGTGGATTTATTTATTTCACTTTGTCAGGGAACAGCAAATCTCTTACACTTTAAAGTACCCCAAGTTATGTTGCATTTAGATCTCACACCATCCTTCTATTTTGAAATGGAATGGCTGTACACAAAACACACAAACCATGGATTACACCCTGCAAAGCAAGGATCGCATCAAGTAACAACAACAAACCAAGCAATGTACATGCTAGGATTTGATTCAGAGTGTAAACACCATCTTTATCTTGGCTTGTCCTCCCTCACAGGGTTGCTGTGAGGATCAAATGAGGGGAAGCCCACATATTTGCCATCGGAGACTCTCTGAAAAATGATGAAGATGCTTTCTATGAAGAAAAAAGGAAGAAAATGCTTTCCATGTGGGAAAAAAAACAATGCTTTTTGCACAAAAAGGAATGAAAAGATGCTTTCTGCATGGAAAGGTATGAAGAAGTTGCTTTCTGTGTGGAAAGGGGTTTGACTCAGCTTCTGGGGAAAACAAGGGAAAAAACACTAAGAATTCTAGTGGGCCATTTCTGGTTAGAGAAAAAAATACTGAACTCAATATTCTGAATATCTTGTTGACCTGGGTTAAAGCACTGTCAATAAAGGAGAATATCTGTACCTTAGGGTTGAAATGAGAGTGCTTTCTTTGATGGTCTCTGAACTTGATGGTTTTCCTGCAGACGTTTCATTACCAAACTAGATAACATCATCAGTGCTAGAAAGGAGTGGAGTTTGCAGAGGAGGAGGAGAACTGTGGGGTCCTTGGTGCTCTCTGAGCTTGATTGTTTTCTTGCAGACGTTTCATTACCAAACTAGGTAACATCACCAGTGCTAGAAGGCAGCAGGATTTGCTTTCTGTTTATTGTCAAACAGCCTAATCAAGGAACCACCAAGAACACACCCACTGACACTGACAGAGCAAGCCACTAGTATAAACAGGGAACAAAACTCCACTGCCTTCTAGCACTGATGATGTTACCTAGTTTGGATGATCTGGAAGGAAACAGCCAACTTTAGAGAGCACCAAGGACCTCTTAAAAAAGCATTGTCCTATGGTCCTTCCAGGTAATGTAGGAAGCAGCTACCTCTGTGCACCTTTGAAGCAGGTTTTGCAAAGAGATAAGAACACATTCTTTGGAGGGTATCTCCTAGTCCTTGCACACTTACACACTCAGACTTATGGAAAAGCACAGCTTAGCATTTCATACAAGGTGTGAAGCCACCCTACATTTTAAAATCTTTGACATGGGAGTGTTAACTTTTAATTGCTGTGCAATTCTAAGTCCCCAATAGGCAATTCACCCACAGGATAAACTGAGTGTTTGACAAATTGCTGATTTTTAAAAAAAAATAGTTCACAGTTTTGGATATGTACAAGCAAAGAGAGACAGCAAATTGAGAGACAACAAGAGCAAGAGATATTAGTTAAATGCAAAAATATACTGAAATACTAGACGGCGTTATATTTTGAGATTGGGCTGGACATAGTGGATCAACTGGGTTTTTTTAAGACTAGCTACCTCTGCTTTAGCTCCTTGTGACAAGAATAAATAAAGCAAATATTCCAAAATAAAGGAAGGCTCCAGGAAATCAAACTCATCCTTGAAACACCTCACCCTTTTGGGACTTTACAATAAAATTGATCATTACAATACAAAAATCAATTTCACAAACCAACATGTCAGCCCTGCTGGTTCTCTGATCAGTTTCCCAAAACCTACAGAACACCCCTCTCTGCTTCAACAGCTTTCCATAAGACAACTGAACATTACTGCATGCTGCCTGGGGAATTCTGGGAGCTGAAAGCCCCACACATCTTAAAACACTGTACTAAGCCAATGCGTAGACCTCTGGGTGTTGTGAAATTCAACCTAAGCAAGCACAATCAATGGTGCAAGATGTGGTTCATGGGTTGGACTACAGATTCCATAACTCCTAGCCATGGTGAAGTGGAAATGAGGGATTTGGTTTCCAACATATACGGCAAGGGTCCTGTCACCGAAGGCTGCATTGTCTTACCCTGTCCATCTTTAATTTTCTGCTGCTGAATGAGATCTATCCCATCACAGTTCCTAGAGATGAATGCCAATCGCCAAGGTGCCAGTAGGTGGCAGCCACGAGCTATGGCAAAATCTCTGTGACAACCTGGTGGTCCCCATGAGTTTTGCAGAATTTTCATCCCTAAGGACCGAAAAGATGAAAACGACACAATAAATAGAATTGGAAGGGACCTTGGAGGTCCTATAGTCCAACCAGGAGACCCTATACCATTTTAGACAAATGGTTGCCCAGTGTCTTCTTAAAAGCTTCCAGTGATTGAATTTCTGGAGGCAAAATGTTCTACTGGTTGATTGTTCTGTTAGGAAATTCCTCCTTAATTCCAGGTCGCTTCTCTCCTTGATTAGTTTCCATCCATTGCTTCTTCTTTGGCCTTCAGGTGCTTTGGAGAATAGCTTGACTCCCTCTTTTTTGTGGCAGCCCCTCAGATATTGGGAACGCTGCTGTCATGTCACCCCTGGTCCATCTCTTCTGAACATTCACAGAATACAGGATAAGCACAGTTGGAATGGACCTTGGAGGTCATTTAGTCCAACCCCCTGCTGGAGCAGGAGACCCTATATACCATTCCAGACAGACGGTTATACAATCTCTTCTTCTTAAAAGCCTCCATTGATGGAGCACCCACAACTGCTGGAGGCGAGCCGTTCTAATACCAAGCATCCCTCTTCCCCCGAGTTTTGCAGACGGACGACACTGTATTGCACACACACACACACACACACACGCAGGTGGGGGGGACTTCACACTTTCTCCACCGCGCCGAACCAAGTCACGTGACGCGCAGGGAACGGACAGGCGGCAAACCAGGGTTTTTTTTGGGGGGGGGGTACGGGAGCGCCCCCTTTGCTGAGCGGAACGTTTCGTGCGCCGCCCGCAGTTTCCCAGCCGGCCGCTTTTGCGGGTCGGACCGTCGCGACCGGAAGAAGTGGCCGGTCCGTCGGCGCGCCTCCTCCGGGCCGCCATGGTGGAGAATGCGTCCTCGTCTTCGGCGGCGGCGGCGCTGGATTCGTTCCGTCGCCGTTGGCAAGCCGAGCTGTCCCGGGAAGGTCCGAGGCGTCGGAGGAAAAGCGGCGGCAGCCGGAAAAGGCCTCGGGAAGCGGAAGGCGAAGAGCCGCCTCAGCCGGTGCGAAGCTGGGGCGGCTACGGGGGTCTCCTTGGGGGGCTGCTGGAGGGAGAGCCGCCGCTTCAGCGCCTCCTGCTCCGCGTCTCTCCCGGGCCAGAGCGGGACCCCGAGCCCGCTGCAGAGGCCCCCGGAGGAGGAGGAGGAGGAAAGGAGGACCTTCTGGGGCAGCTCATTCAAGACTTGGTACGGGAACTCTCCGGTCCGTTTTTATGTAACCCTAACCCCCCCCCCATTATCCCTTCGCAAGATTAATTGGACTGAGCGAGTAGGGACTGGCCCAAAGTCCCTGAATCAGTGAGGATGGTGCACCCCTTGGAGTTGGAAAACGACAGTGGTGTGAAATCTATTCCCCATTGGCACTGTGGTGTCCTTTTCGGCCTCTATTCCCAGGGCACCCTTGGTCCCCCAGTAACCTGCAAGTGAACAGGTTGTGTGGTGTTGGAATTGGGGTGGGGTGGTAAAAAAAATAGCCATTTGTTCAGTGTAGCTGAGGGATTATATGAGCATGGACAATAGGAGACAAGATGAAGTTAATGGCATTGGCATATGACTCAAAGATGCCTTTATCTTAGTTACACGGTTCCTTGTGCATTAAAAGCATGGTTTTTGTGCGATTTGAACCCAGACCTCCCAGATCATAATTCAACTACCTATTACTTGCACCACATTGGCTGATTGTGAACCGTGCTTTGGTGGAATTCCGTCATCATCCTTAGTAAACCATGGTTTGACGTATAAAGTTTTTTAAAGTTTGCTGTTGCAGATATACTGCTGTTGTACAGCTAGTCTTTGGCCACAATTCAGCCCAAAATTTCTGTGGCTAAACAAGACAGTCATTAAATGAGTTTTGTGGCCTCTTTTTGGCACAATTGTTAAGTGAATCACTGCACTTGTTAAGTTAGAATCATGGTAGTTTAGTCAATCTGGCTTCCCCACTGTAAGAAGGTCCTTAAATGTGATCACATGACCCTGGCACGCTGCAACTGTCATAAATATGAGCCAGTTGCCAAGCCTCCTAATCTTGATGATGTGTTTGTGGGGAAGCTGCAACAGTGTAAGCATGAAAAACGTTGATAAGTCACTTTTTTCAGTGTCACTGTAATTTTGAACAATCGCCACATGAATGATTGTAAGTCAAGTGCATCACCAAAGTGGGAGTTCTCGCTCACTAATTTCCTTCCTTCCTTCCTTCCTTCCTTCCTTCCTTCCTTCCTTCCTTCCTTCCTTCCTTCCTTTTTCTTTTTGACAGTGTGGTTGTTTTAAATTTAGGAAAACATTTCTTTTGTTAAAGTAGTCTAGCAAGCTGTGTATCTGAGTGGCACAGTAGAGATAGGAGGAAAACCCCGAGATTGGGAGGTAGCAAATTTTCAAGCCAGATCAGGTAATTAGTAAGCAATCTTATCCACCCCTCACCTCCTTTTCTGTCTGAACAGTTTTAGTGGAAGGGAAAAATAAAAAGATAGCTTTGTTCTCAGAGCAATAGCAGCAGGGATAGTGGGAGCAGAATTTATTTAGTAAATTTATATGCCACCCATTGGTTTGAAGCGACTCTGGGCAGCTTACAATGTAATAAAACAAAGCTATAAAAACAATTAAATATAAAAGCAGTAATGTAAATATAAAATTGTTCTATGCTGACTATCACAGTCAAAAGGGGATTAGAGTGTCATTCGAGGCCCTTTCAGTCATTTTCTTCCGGATCTTCACAGCGACCCTCTAAATATCCGTGTTTATTTTGATTTGAAATATGCACATAGTGCTCATACTTACGCTTTCCCAGTCAAGAATTGTCTGTTCTCTTTCCCCCTCCCCCAAAGTATGTACCGTAGCTATTTCTGATAGCTATTTTTTTTAATGCGAACACTGTATACATTGTTTAAAAGGAGTTAATTCTGGTTAACTGCACTTTTCTTTTTTTCGCTCCTTCTAAAAAGCCACAGATTAAATTTCTGATGGCAGCAAATTAATCCATTTACCGAACTAGAGTTCCATTAGTGCACTGATGTGTAAATGTGTATCTCCAAGGAGCAGAGGCCAATGTTTATCTTTTGGATTTTGTCCATCACATTAAAAAAAAGGGGGGGGGAATGGAGCTGTTTTAACCAGATAGACCCCTCCCCTTTTTGCATTCTTTTTTGTGTTTTGTGCTAATTGGTATTTGGATCTAGCAATAAGTGTAAAGCAAAGGTAATGATGCCACTCCGGAATCCTCTGAATCCAAGAAACTGATTTCATTTATGGGCTTATTTGTAGCAGTACCCATGTCTGGGGATGGAGTTTAGTTTACTGCTTGAATCAATCTTTTTTTCCACCATAAGATTTAGAGACAACAAAGGATGAGAGTCTCATCCCACAATAAACTATAAAATGGCTTGTTTGCATTTGGCTGAATGTGTTGGATAAACATTGATTGTAGTATGGGGAACATGGATTAGATTTTACATCTCACAATCCCCTCAGCAGCCATCTTTGGCCACTCTAGAGGAATGATATTACTTATTTATTTGGTTAGGATTTAATTATTCAGTTTTGTTTAAAAACATTTTGATTAGTTTATAATATAGCATGCAAAGAAAATACAAAAGTAAATAGAATAGAATTCTTTATTGGCCAAGTGTGATTGGACACACAAAGGAATTTGTCTTGGTGCATATGCTGTCAGTATACATAAATACACTGAGAGCATATGTACATAAATGAGGCTTATAGTGGTAGAATAGTAGAATAAGAATAGAATAGAATAGAATTCTTTATTGGCCAAGTGTGATTGGACACACAAGGAATTTGTCTTCGTGTATATTTATTTTATTTATTTATTAATTATTTAGACTTGTATGCTGCCCCATCTCCAAAGACTCGGGGCGGCTCACAACTAAAACCAACCACAACAATAAATTATTTAAAAGAATATTAAACAGTCACAAGTAAATGCTCTCAGTGTATGTAAAAGAAAAGATACATTCATATAACAGGGAATTTAGGTAAGGGAAAAGTGAGGGAAATCAAGGGGAAAAAAGAAGAAAAAAAGCCATTAACTTCTGACTCCATTGGTGCAGTAGAATAAAACAGTAACATCAAACCTCAACTTTTTACTTTGACATAATAGTATAGATTAGGCATTTCTATCACAACAAATCTATCTAATCGGTAAAACCCAAAATCAAATTTTCATTTTTTTCTCCTCCACCTCAAGCACAAAGTCCAGAAGCGGTTTCCAAGTAGAAAGAAAGATATTTTTTTTCTTTAATCAAAACAGTCAATTTAGCCATCTCTGCTAACTGATTTATTTGATTCACTTTTCTTGCCACTGGCCTCCCACCGAATGGGCAACTCACAGTACAGTTGGGCCTTGGCCGACAACCATTCAGTGTAACAACAGCACTATAAAAAAGTGACTTGTGACCATTTTCCACACAACTGTTGCAGCATCCTCCAGGGCCGGGTGATCTTGCTTAGGAATGGAAATTGTGGTTGTAAGCTGAGGACTACCCATATTTTGGTTTCCGTTTTACTCCAGTCCTTAAAATCAGGAAGAAAAAAAAAGCTTGCTTAGAAATCATTAGCATTCTCTGTGGGCCAAAAATCATGGTTAACGTTGAAGCTCTGAATACCAGAAGCTGTAAAAGTTTCCATGGGGTCTTTAGAGAAGAGATTTGAGGTTAAATCTCCTCCCCCCCCAAGGTGAATCACTTTTTGAAAAGTCCTCCAGCCCTGGGGAGCTTAAATGCACTTTATTGATCCTCCCTCCTTTAATATAAATATTTCAGCAACTTGTGGATGTGGGAAAAATGGATTGAGATATTTGTGCCATGTTTTTTAAAAAAATCAGATTGTTTTGCTAGATTTTGCCCAAATTTAAAGCTGTTGACATTTCCTGATTTCCTGGGTTTTTTGGGGAACAAAACTCATTTCCATTCCTCAGTTTCTGCTACTTATGAGTAGCTGAACAGAAAAGTTGTAATGTATTTATGTTGTCATTCACTTTTTGTTGTGGTTCGCTGGCAGCAGGTGCGGACGGCTGAGGTCTCAGAGAACGGGGACTCAGATGAGGGGCCTGTGTGTGATGCAGGGATGGGGCCGGGCCCATCAGGGAGTGGAATGCTGCCTTTGGAGATTGTGGAGGCTGGCAGCAGTGATGAAGAGGCTCCCTAAGGAGCCTGTGCCCAGTGCGCATGCACGCAGGGCTGCTCAAAGGAAAGAGCAGCTGTTGCAGCACGAGTGACTCGGGAGTAAGGCTTCAAGGTGATGGCCCCTCCCTGAGAAGATAAAAGCCAGCTGAGAAACCAGAGTTCTTTGCAGGAAGCAAAGAAGTTCTTGTACTTCAAGCCTTGTGGATGTTTGGAATATCTTGGTTGGTGTTTGGAGACTCTCTGTTTGAAATCTTTCATAGTAACTTTATCTAGCGTTCTTGGCAGCCTTGTACCACCTTGGCAAGGCTTGTTCTTATCAGAGACAATTAGTTTGAAACAGCCTTTTAATCGGGAAGGAACGGAATTCATAAAGAATCATTAAAAGGTTTTGTTGTTACCTCCGTTTCGTGTTCATTTCCTTGGAACAAGGTTTGGGTCAGAACACCTTTGCAAACCGGACCTTTTGCAAAACCCGCTAGAGGTAATCCTCCACTCGTGACCACAGTTGAGCCCCAAATTTATGTTAGCTAAGTGAGACATTTATTAAGTGAATTTTACTCCATTTTATCACTTTCTGTGCCACGGTTGTTAAGTGAATCACTGCAGTCGTTAAATCAGTTACACGGTTGTTAAAGGAATCTGTCTTCATTTACTTTGCTTGTCAGAAGGTTGCGAAAGGGGATCAAGAGACCCTGGGGCACTGAGACCATCGTAAATATGAGCCAGTTGCCAAGTGCCCGGGTTTTGATCACGTGACCCTGGAGGTGCTGCAACGGTCATTAAGCGTGAAAAACGGTCACAAGTCGCTTTTTTCAGTGCTGTCGTAACTTTGAGCAGCCGTTGAACAAACGGTTGTAAGTGGAGGACTACCTGTACACTAAAACGTAGCACATTCTCTGAAGTTATCATCACACCTGGTGAAATGTTAAGGACGAAACAAGTTGGTATAATTTGAGGTGGGCCTTACAGCCAAAAATGTCACCACAATGAGAATTGGGACTGTAAGGAAGTAAACGGAATGTGCTGGCGTCTTTTTCAAACAGGGTAACAGAGTTGAAAGGGACCTTGAAGGTCTTCTAGCCCAACCCAAGCAGGAGACCTCAAGGCCCTCTTTCAACTCTGTTCACTTGTACTTTTCGGGCCGTTAGACGATTAGAATTAAGTTCCCCTCTTCTGTTACTATTGTCAATATATGCGTTCTTATGTTCATTTGTTATGTATTTGTATATTGATTTCGTTTGTAACGAAATGTTGTATTCTATGTATTGTACATATTTTTCTTTTTAATCTTTAATAAAGTTTATTTTTAATTATTAAAAAAAAAAGAATTGAGTTCCTCTCAATTGCTCCCTTCTCTGCAATCAAAAAGGAGAACAAGACCATGTAGAGAAAATTACATATATAACAGAATAACAGAGTTGGAAGGGACCTTGAAGGTCTTCTAGTCCTTTTATCATTCCAGACAAATAGCTGCCCAATGTCTTCTTGAAATCCTCCAATATTGGGGCACCCACAACTTCTGAAAGCAATTCGTTCCACTGATGGATTGTTCCAACGGTCAGGAAATTAGGGCCTTGGTGGCTCAGGCTATTAAATGCCTGCACTTAAGTTCCAGCTGCCTGCAATTAGTGCAGGCTCGAATCCCACCAGGCTCAAGGTTGTCTCAGCCTTCCATCCTCTCGGGGTAGGTAAATTGAGGACCCAAGATTGTTGGGGGCAATGAGCTGACTTTGTAAAAATGCCGCTTAGTAATAAGCAGGCATATACAATGGAATGAAGGCTATTGCTGAGCACACTGGGTTGTATCCCAAAAATTGTAAGCCGCCCTGAGTTTCCATCTGTTGCTTCCATCCACCACTTCCTTCAGATGCTTTGGAGAACAGCTTGACTCCCTCTTCTTTGTGGCAGCCCCTCAAATATTGGAATACTGGTATCGTGTCACACCCCGCAAGCCATCACTTAGTTCCCCTCGTCAGGAGAGAAACATTTGCAAGCAGTGAAATAAAACCTCTCTTTTTTTTTTCCTTTGCTTATTTTCAGAACGAAATCAACGAGGTTCCGTTCTTTGATGTCCAGTTGCCTTACGAATTGGCGTTAAAAATATTTCAGTCCCTTGGCAGACTGGAGCTGGGCAGGTGTGCTCAGGTAAGTCTTAACTCTGCTTTCGGCGACAAAATTCAGCAAGACGTAGTGGAAAGGAAAACAACGCAATTGAGCGATGATCCTTGTGAGGCCTTCGAGAGAGAAACGAGAAACAAATTGTTTGTTTGGCCTTCAAATTAGCCTTGGAGCTGTAACTTCGTTTGACATTTTTTAGCCCTGGAGAATCCCTCCCTCCCCCAATCTCATCTCTTTCCTAAGATAAACAGAAATTGGAGGTGGGGGAAATTCTCTCATAGATATGCAGGAATTTTGCATTTTCATGTGACCGGTTCATCCTTTGTAGTTTATATTATGGAATGGAATAATTGGAAAAGGTCATTTGTCCCCCACAGTTCCATTGCATTCTCAATGCCAGCTTCTATCTAGAAGGACATTCAACTTTAAACACATACCTTGAAGGGAAATTGGATCTCATCGCTCAGAAGATTTTCCTAACATTCAGCCAGAAATGCTTTTCCTGTTACAGTTATTCTGGTTTCTGGGATGATGTGTGATTCGTCCCCACCTCACCCCAGTTTGTCTTAAACTACAGGAGTCCATGTGGATTTTATTCCGCTGGACATTGCTGGCTATAGGGGCCAGTGCTCCACTCCATTTCAAAGCCAGCGCTGTCCGAAGTGTGTGGCCATCATGACATCCTGGAGCGCTGTCACTTTCCCACCAAAGTGGTGCCTGTTTATCTACTTGCACATTCATGCTTTTGAACTGCTAGATTTGAAGGAGCAAGGACGGATCAATACCAAATAAAATGGGCGTTTTTGGTTCCCTTGACTGGGAAATTATCCTTCTTTTGATGCAGTCTGCAACGGTGTTTGCATGTTTGGTAGTCACATCATGCTGTTGACTTGTACAAGCAATCCCCAAAATTTCTGCTGCTAAGTAAGATGGTTGTTAAGTGAATTTTGTCCCATTTTACTATTTTTTTTCCTTACCATAGTTGTTAAGGGACTTGTTGCATTTGTTAAATTCGTTACACGGTTGTTAAGTGAATCTGGCTTCCCAAGTTGACTTTGCTTGCCACAAAAAGCGATCACATGACCCCCTGGGACACTGCAATTGTCATAAATGTGAGTCAGTTGTCCTCTTGCATCTGAATGCAGATCATATGACCATAGGGATGCTGCAACAGTTTTCACAAAAGTGTGAAAAATAGTCATAAGTCATTTTTTTTCCAGTGCCATTGTAACTTTGAACGGTCTTTGAATTGTCGTAAGACAAGGAGGAGCACCTGAATTCATCTTAAAAGTCAGTTACAGTGTTGCTTTTGGACATAGCTGTGAAACTGACCAAGAGATGTTATTGTATATATTTCTACCATGTTTCCCCGAAAATAAGACACTGTCTTATATTTTTTTGGCTCCCAAAAACACACTAGGTCTTATTTTCGGGGTAGGTCTTATATATTTATGGTGCCAAATAGTGGGTGTGAGTGTGTAGGGGGGGTGTTTCGCGGGTGCACGGTTGCTCCCTGAAAAGTCTTCCTGGAACTGGAGATTTACACTAGGTCTTATTTTCCGGGTAGGTCTTATATTAGGGCAGGTTTAGAAAATAGTGCTAGGTCTTACTTTCGGGGTAGGTCTTATTTTTGGGGAAACACGGTATATTTGAACGTAACACTCCTGACTTGGATACCCATTTTATACACACATTTACACAGAGGTGTAAACCTCTTAGATGTGTAGCAATCCTAAAGCAGGCATTTAACAGCCTGAGCTTTGGTGGCTCAGGCTGTTAAATGCCTGCTCTTAAGATCCAGCTGTCTACAATTACTGTAGGCTCGAATACCAGCAGGCTCAAGGTTGACTCAGCCTTCCATCCTCTCGGGGTAGGTAAAATTGAGGACCCAAGATTGTTGGGGGCAATTAGCTGACCTTGTAAAAATGCCGCTTAGTAATAAGCAGGCATATACAATGGAATGAAGGCTATTGCTGAGCGCACTGGGTTGTGCTCCAAAAATTGTAAGCCGCCCTGAGTCTCTGGAGAAGGGCGGCATATAAATGTAATTAAAAAAAAGAAAGTTGTAACACTCCTCCATGTGTCTTTTTCCTGAGTGTAACAATCCTAAATGTGTCTTTTTCCCAGAAAACAATAATAATAAACTATTGTTGGCATAAAGATCCCAGAAGATTTGATTCGATCACTTCAGGTGTAAATCGTAGAATGAGAATAAAAGCATGTAAAGGAAGAAGGAGGGAAAACACGACATTTTTGGGGGGTGGCTGGGTTCTGTTTCCTTAGATTGGGAATGTTTTCCTACCGTACCCATCATCTTTTACACAGGATAGTTGTGCCTCTATCAACCTTCGTTTCCCAAAACTTTTCTTCTTCTTCTTATCTGTGTGTTTCTTTGTTAAATGACTTTTATCGTACGCTACAAAGGACAATGTCTGTAGAAGAAATCCCTGGATAATTTGGGAGGTGGCAGAGGGAAAGTTCTAGGGTTTTGCAAGGCTTTTGAAGTGAGATATGAGGTAAGCCAAAGGCTTTTATCACACACTTCCAAAGTGATGGAGCAAAAGCGAAGTCGTAAATACGACGGGCCGTTTTCATTTTTCTCTTGGTGGTTTTGATTTTTTTGTTTTTTTAGAAAAGACGGCATACTTCTTCAGCTAAATGGAATGCCCTGCTGTCTTTTCATTGCCTTTTTCATAGATTTTTTATTTTTTATTTTTAAAAAAAGAAACAAAGATCGCTTAGCAGAGTTCATAAAACTCTGCTAGTTAATGGGCCTGGTTAGCTTAGCAGAGGAGTCCCCGGAGAGAGAGTTTTTAAGCTTGGATGGTTGCCAAAGTGGTAACTGACTGATAGCAGAAGAAAAACAGCACCAGGAAATAGCTCCCTTCTTCAAAATCGGCAGAATTGAACTGAGATTGCCACACAAAAGAGAAATGACAATCCTGGGCCTTCCCTGCCAGCATCGCTCCCCTGTTTAAGCTACGTCTTTTGTTATCGTGAACAGCAAAGAAAAGTTTCTGTTAGTGGTTGCAAGTTCACACATTCAAAGGACGCGCCTTTCTTGAATATAATTCAAAATCTCCTGTGTTGAATCAAGGACCGGAGAGCCTCTTCGTTTAGAAGAGAGTTGTGTTTGTGGTTCCTTAATTGGGACTTTCTGTGTCTCCTAGCTACAGGTAAGGATAAGATAAATCACAATGGTTGGATTTTTTTTAAAAAAGGAGAAGGTAAGAACGATTTTGCAGCTAGAAATTGAAATTCGTCAAAGAGATTTTTCTCTTTTGGAAGATTTTAAATAATTCATCAAGGCAGAAATTAGTCAGGACTGAATGTTCCTTCCTTGATACTGTCCTGTCAGGGGGCTGTAGTAATTCTGTGGGGGTTTATATTAAGTAAAAATCCTCTTTGCATCAAAACCGGAGAACCCAAATTCAAGGCTTAGGGCCTTGGTGGCTCAGGCTGTTAATTGCCTGCACTTAAGTTCCAGCTGCCTACAATTACTGTAGGCTCGAATCCCACCAGGCTCAAGGTTGACTCAGCCTTCCATCCTCTCAGGGTAGGTAAAGTGAGGACCCAAGATTGTTGGGGGCAATTAGCTGACTTTGTAAAAAATGCCGCTTAGTAATAAGCAGGCATATACAATGGAATGAAGGCTATTGCTGAGCACACTGGGTTGTATCCCAAAAATTGTAAGCCGCCCTGAGTCTCCGGAGAAGGGCGGCATATAAATGTAATTAAAAAAAAAAAAGGCTAGTTAATAAGCTAGAATTGTGTACAGGTATTCCTCTACTTACGACCACATTTGAGAAAATTCTTTGCTAAGCAAGACGGTTGTCCAGTGCTCGATTTTACGATGTTTTTCTGCCATGGCTGTTATGTGAATCACTGCAGTTGTTAAATAAAACATGGTCCTAGTGGACAATCCATTTCAATATGAGCCAGCGTTTGTGCTGCTGCTGCTGCTGCTACCAAAAAAGCCAACACCGTTCTAGGCTGCATAAACAGAGGGATAGAATCAAGATCACACGACTTGTTAATACTACTTTATAATGCTTTGATAAGGCCACACCTGGAATATGGTATCCAGTTTGGGTCACCACGATGTAAAAAAAAAGGATGTGGAGACTCTGGAAAGAGTGAAGAGTAGAGCAACGAAGAAGATGAGGGGACTGGAGGCTAAAATGTATAAAGAACAGTTGCAGGAACTGGGTATGTCTAGTCTGATGAAAAGAAGGACTAAGGGAGACAGGATAGTAGTCTTCCAATATCTCAGGGGCTGCCCCAAAGAAGAGGCAGTCAAGCTATTCTCCAAAGCACCTGAAGGGCAGGACAAGAAGCAATGGGTGGAAACTAATCAGGGAGAGAAGCAACTTAGAACTAAGGAGAAATTTCCTGACAGTCAGAACAATTAATCAGTGGAACAATTTGCCTCCAGAAGTTGTAAATGCTCCAACACTGGAAGTTTTTTTGGACAGCCATTTGGTCTGAAGTGGTGCAGGGTTTCCTGCCTAAGCAGGGGGTTGGACTAGAAGACCTCCAAGGTCCCTTCCAACGCTGTTATTCTAATTCTAGCCAAGGCAGGGGTCGGTGAGTGGGGGCTCTTTCAGCCTTTTTGGCACTGCGCTTCTCACCTGTTGTCGCCTCCAGCAGCGCTCCTGGGCTTGGGTTGGCGCCAGAGGCGTGCAGCCGCCTGCGTTAAATGGAGCCGCTCATGGCAGCGTACAAAGTGCTTAAGACACTTTCCATTAGGGTTGTGTTTTGTGTTGGGTTTTTTTTTTTTTTGCAGCTGCTCCTCACTTGACAAAGCCGCCATCGGCTCGGCTGTGCCAGTTTCCAGCCTCTTAATGGGCCATTTCGACTTGGAGGCGTCCTCAGAAATTTTCAGCCTGATAAGCCTGCAGGGCTTGAGAGTAACCTGATTAAAATCACAGCGGGGATAAAATAACCCTTGTTTTATCCGTCCCTTCCCTTCCGTGACCCGGTCCTTGGATGGAGTTTCTTAAAAAGAGCTTCTTTCGCTTAAATTCGCCCCCCTCCCAAAAAAAAAGGTAAGAAGAAGAAACGACTTGAAAAGATGATCTCTGTCCTCCTGCATTGCCCCATCTTCCCTTTCAAACGAGCCGCAGTTGGCAAATCCTTTTTTTTGTTGTTTGCCGCCGAGTTCACAAATCTCATCCTCGTCAACGCAAATAACATCCCCCGTGGAAACTGGGCACGGGAGCATCTCCTTTTAAACACTCGGAGTATTTTACTCCTGCCAAGCAGCTGCCTCTTTGCATACGGCAGCCCCGTCTTTTAAAAACGACGCCGCAGCCCACAACCAGGAAAACAGACGGCGTTGAACGGTTCCACTCTGAAAATCATGTTGTGTGTTGTTGTTGTTGTGGAAAGAGGAAAAGTGGCACAAGAGCTGAGCGTCCAGTTTGCGTATCTGTCCAGCGCTGGCCTGGTTTTAGTAAAGTATAGAACCACTGTGGCCACGAAGGTGGATGGAACAGTGGAATATTTTGCTCTTCGTGGTAAAGTGAGTGTTTTCTGGACATCTAGCTAAGTTTGAGAGAGACTGTGTGATGACCCAAAGGGGCGTGGCACAAAAGCAACAAAGTCACAAAAGTGGGTAAAGTCCCTTTAATTCTTCCAACTTGGCCTCCAATGTCCAGTTATTATCGGCTGGAGAAAGAACTCTCCCAAGAACAGTTTTTAAAGGGAAGAAATTAGTCCGGACTAAAAGTACATATAAATTATAAATAAAAACCAACATAAACCACGCTGCAGCGATTAACGAGACAAGGCAGGATAAGGAATTGCAGAACTCAAAAGATAATGAAACACACACAGTTGGCAGGACGCCAGAACCCAGATAGGACTTGACAAACAAAGATAATGCATGCTTTGCTTCCAGCAAGGTGCTGTGTGCAAATGCCCTTTTTAAATCCTGTTTTCCCAGCTGCAGCTAATGAAGGGAATCAGGGCCCTTTTCTCCCCCGTAAGCCACATTGCTCCCTTATCTGCTCCTCCCTGCATGCCCTAAGATGAAGAGGGGGTGGGCCTGGGTCTTCCTCTGAATGCCCAGCTGGCCTGTGCCCCTCCCCAGTTCCCTCCACAGCCACCAGAGCCACACTCCCACTCCCTGTCAGCTGTTCGACCTCCCACTCGGAATCAGATTCCAACAGGCGCATGACAGACTGTTTGGTGTCGCGGTTAAACTGTCAAGACTGGGAGGTGGTGAGTTCTGGTCCTACCTTAGGCAGGAGGCAACTTTGGGTGACCTTGGGCCAGTCCCTCTCTCTCAGCCCTGGGAAGGAGGCAATGGCAAGCCACTTCTGAAAACACTCAGCGGCTGCCTAGGCAGCTTTTGAGAATTGGATAGGATTGTATAGAAAAAAAAAATCCAAGAATGAGCTAAGCAGGTCAGAGCCGAGTACAGCTAGTCCTTGACAAAGCGACCAGCATGGAGTCCAACATCTCTGTTGCTAAGCGAGGCAGTTCTCAAGTGAGTTTTGCCCCATCTTGCAACCTTTATGGCCACAGTTGTTAAACGAATCACTGCAGATTCAATTAATTCATTTAACAACCTGGAATTAAGGAGAAACTTACAACCAGTGGGACAGCTTGCCACCAGAAGTTATGTCTAAAATGGTACAAGGTCTCCTGCTTGAGCAGGGGGTTGGACTAGAAGACCTCCAAGGTCCCTTCCAGTTCTATTTTGATATATATGGCGAAACCACGCACATAAGCAAACAATGCCAAAACCACTACATTTGGTTAACAACTGCTGTAAATTCAGGCTGGTCACATGACCAACCTGTTTTATGTCTGTTACGGTTTCCAGCCTCCATTATGGTCATAACTCAGTGAACTACCTGTACATATGTCCAGCCAGGACCTCTTGGGCAAGCATCCTTTCCCCTTGATGTGCTCATTTCTTATTTGCAAGGAAAATTCTTCCTCCCTCCCTCCCTCCCTTTCCTCTCTGTCTCTCTCTGTGTTCTCTCTTTCTCTGTCTCTCTGTCTCTCTCTCTGTTTCTCTCTTTCTGTCTGTCTTTCTGTGTTCTCTCTCTCTGTTTCTCTCTTTCTGTCTGTCTCTCTCTCTGCTCTCTCTGTGTCTCTCTCTGTCTCTCTGTGTCTCTGTGTTCTCTTTCTCTGTCTCTGTCTCTCTCTCTCTGTTTCTCTCTTTCTGTCTGTCTCTCTCTGCTCTCTCTGTGTCTCTCTGTCTCTCTCTGTCTCTGTTTCTCTCTTTCTCTGTCTCTCTCTGTCTCTCACTGTGTGTCTCTCTGTCTCTCTCTCTCTCTCTCTCTCTCTCTGTTTCTCTCTTTCTCTCTCTCTCTCTTCCCCCCAACCCAACAAGGATGTAATTATTGTGAGAGATTAAAAATGTCATGTTTTACCTGCAGGCTGCAGTCTGTTTCACGTTGCTATCTCATTAGGCCATAAACGCAAGCGAGCCATTGTGTGGGGAAGGCCGCCTCGCTCGCTTCCTTTACATAACCGAGATTTTTTTCATAGCAACACTTCACATCTCCGGCTTTTTCCCCGTCTTCGTAACCAGAGGCAACCAATCTCCAGCCTTTTGAGTGTCACTCTCCAGACTTGCCTGTCTCTGCCCCTGGCACAGGGCTTCGTTGTGTTTACGTCCCTTTATTATTTGCATGGTTATTTTTGAGAAAAGTAGCGGGGGGGGAAACACTTCCGGGCTTGGGGTTTTTTGTTTTTTTTTGTTTGCAGAGTTTTTCAGCACTGATAATTTTGGAGCTGCTTGGAAATTGGCTTCCCTGAGATGTTCCCCACCCCCGCTAGTCTGCCTTTCAAATGTAAACAAATTGGAATTCAAGAATTCGTTGAGATGTGGGTGTCTTCAGTGTGGGTTCCTTGAGTAAATAAAGTTGAACCTTAACTTTTGGGGGCAGAAAGAAGGCATGTCCATGATTTGGATCTCTGGTCTTGGCTATGCCATGTATGTTTTACCAAGAAAGGAGAGTATTTGTAGCTCAGAGTTGAAATGAGGGGTCCTTCCTTCGTGCTCTCTAAGCTTGGCTGTTTTCTTGCAGATGTTTCATGACCCAACTAGGTAACATGTCAACTATTAGAAATATTTCTATGGTCTTTTTAGAGTTGCCAACAGAAAGGGAGGGGGGAGCAGTGCGGTGGCTTTGAAATCAAGAGTGCATTCCATAAATGTTTTCAAAGATAGTTTCTAGGTGACCGAAGTTTCTGCAGAGCAAAATTCTAACGGGAGAACCTGATTGATGACTCTTGGCTATGGATGTGTCCCATTGGAGAATATGAATTATGATACACCCACGGGGTGGGGGAAAACCAGGGTCAAGGGTGACAGTGAATGATGTGTCCCAGAGTCGGCTACACCCAGGCAATGCCGGACATGTTAACTCCCAATAAATCCTTTTGAAGTTTTGGAAGCTTGTCTCGAGACTCATAATGTAAACGGGGGTAACTGCCGGAATCCTGACAACGTACATTTAAGAATTGTTTTTAAATCCTATTTTAATGTTAGTGCAGGGCCTGTTTTGGGGTGATGCATATCATAGTCACTGAGAGCATCGTGCTTCCTCTCCACCCCGTCCCCAAGATGCGAGAACTCTCAGCAATAAGCATTTGTCCTACTTTCAGGTGAGCCGAACGTGGAAGATACTGGCGGAAGACCAAGTCCTGTGGTTCCGGCTTTGTCAACAGGAAGGTTATCTGTCTGACAGTCAAATCTCAGACTTCCCCTGTTGGAAACAGACCCTCCGGGAATGTCGGGAAAAGGAGCAGACTCTGCGAGCCAACTGGAAAGTAAGGGAGAAGAACTTCTCATTTGACACACCCTATAAGCTTGTCCAAGAGAGATCCAGCCTAGAAATAAGGAGACAGTGAGAACAATTCCAGACAGTGAGAACAATTAATCAGTGGAATAGCTCGCCTTCAGATGTTGTAGGTGCTCCATCACTGGAAGTTTTCAAAAATAGATTAGACAACCATTTGACCGGGATGGTTTAAATTCTCCTGTCTTGAGCATGGGATTGGACTAGAGACCTCCAAGGTCCTTTCCAGGCCTGATTCTATGCTTGATAGCAATAGCCCTTAGACTTATATACCGCTTCACAGTGCTTTACAGCCCTCTCTAAGTGGTTTGCAGCAGGGGTGGGATTCAAATTTTTAACAACTGGTTCTGTGGGCGTGGCTTAGGTGGTGGGCGTGGCTTGGTCATGTGACTGGGTGGGCGTGGCTTGGCGGTCATGTGACTGGCCTGGCGTGGCCAACTCAGCATCACTCACATTGAGGCACGCATCTCCTTGCCTGGTCTCTCATGACTGTGGGGATGCTGCAACAGTCGTAAGTGTGAAAAATGGTCATAAGTCAACTTTTTTCAGTGCCATTGTAACTTTGAATGGTCACTCCACACAAGCAAAGTACCAGGAAAGGAGGGGGGGAAAACTCCAGAGAAGTTCCTGAGACAGGAAGTCTAGTCCTGCCAAGAATGTAATAAGGGTTAACGGAAAGGCAGTTTCTGTAAGCAACACCAGAATGTTTCCTTCCTGCCTTCCTTACAGGATTAGGCCAGTAATTTCATCTAACAACCGGTTCTCCGAACTGCTTAGAATGTTAACAACCGGTTCTAGAGAATAGGTGTGAACTGGTAGAATCCCACCCCTGGTTTGCAGAATCAGCCTGTTGCCCCCAACAATCTGGGTCCTCATTTTGCCCACCTCGGAAGGACAGAAGACTGAGTCAATCTTGAGATGCTGGGATACCACCTGGATGTCCAAAGCCCCAATCCTGAGCAGGCAGATTTGTAAGGCAGAGGTCCCCAACCCATGGACCAGCGCTGGCCTGCAGCATGCCAGAAACCAGGCTGCGCAATACAGGTGAAGCCCCATCCGTGGGATGCAGGCAGCATGCGAAACCACTTCCCCTCCGGTCCACAAGAAAAAAACCCTCTCACCATGGAACCGGTCCCTTTTGGTGCCCAAAAGCTGGGGGCTGGGGGTCACTGTTGTGGGGGACCTGAGGGGCTGGACCAAACCCACAGCTTTTCCTTGTCTTGCTCCGTAGAACCGCGTTGGGGTTATGAGCCAGTTGCAGCACGAAGTCGGCAACATTCTGTGTGATGTGCATTCCTGCAACGGAGTGGTCATTGCTGGGTGAGTCTGGGGCTGAGGGCTCCTCTGGAATTCTCCTCCTGTCTCCTTGGCCACCTGAACATTTCTTGTGACCGTTTGTGGTCCAGAGAATAGAATGGGAATCGACAAAGCTGTTTCATTAGGTTACTGATGGGGAACCTTTTTGTTGAGGTGTTGCCAATAACGTGTGCGCGTGTGCCGGTACCCACAATGCATGCGCCCCCTCCCTGCACATGCACGTGCAACACACCCTCCTCCTTACTTGCACTGTGCATGCGCGCGCTTCCCAGCTGATTATCGGCCTCCTGGAGAAATGAAGGGAGCCTCTGCAGCCTCAGGAGGCTGAAAATGGGCCTGTTTCGGCACTTCCGGTATTTCCGGAAGGCCTGTTTTTCAGCCTCAGTCTTGAATACCCTGATTCTACAAAAATCCACCCTAATGGGAACAGCTTATATCCTCTGACACTACCTGAACAGTTCCTAGGTCCTTGGTTAGGAGTCGAGCTGTTGAGCTACCAACTAGCCCCAAAGGCTGTGAATCTCACTAAAGATTTAATAATATATATAATATAATAATAATAATAATAATAGGAGGAGGAAGGAGGAGGAGGAAGAGGAGGAGAGAGGAGGAGGAGAAGAAAAGAAGAAGAAGAAGAAGAAGAGAAGAAGAAGAAGAAGAAGAAAGAAAAGTCAAGATCTTGTGGGACTTCAAATTCAGACGGACAGGCACGGCCCAACACACCTGACATAACAATAGTTGAGAAGAAAAAGGGTTGGTTCATTGACATTGCAATACCCTGTGATGCAATTGGTCGCAACAAGAAAAAAAATCACAAAGTATCGGACTTACAAATGAAGTTGGCGACTTTGGAAAAAGAAATTGTGTTTGATCCCAATTGTAATTGGAGCCCTTGGAGCAATACCTAAAGGGCTGCCTTGCTATTTGGAGATTCTGAATGTATCAAACTTGAATACCTTGATTCTATCAAAAAACCACCCTACTTAGAACAGCTTCTATCCTCCGATGCTACCTGAACAGTTCCTAGGTCCTTGGTTACGACTTGAGCTGTTGAGCTACCAACCAGCCCCAAAGGCTGTGAATCTCATCAAAGATTAACCACAACAACAATAACAACAACAATAATAACAAACAACAAAACAACAACATAATAATAACAAATAACAACAAAACAACAACAACAACAATACTACATAACACCCCAGACTTAACAGTTGTCGATAAGAAAGACAAAAAAGTCTGGATAGTGGATGTGCCAGTGCCTGGAGACAGCAGAAGAGAAGAGAAAGAACTGGAGAAGATAACTAAGTATAAAGACCTGCAAATAGAAATAGAACGACTATAGCAAAGACAAGCAAGGGTAGTACCAATAGTCATAGGCGCCTTGGGTGCAATCCCAAAACAATTGGAGCACCGCTTGAACAGCATCGGTGGCATTGACACATTTGCCATCCGTCAATTGCAGAAGGCAGCTTTCCTTGGAACAGCTTCCATCCTGCGGCAAGATCTGTAACACCGTCAAACACCCCGATTTGCCTATCCCAGGTCCTTGGTAAGGACTCGATAGGTAGACAGAAATGCCAAACCCAGTCTGAACATCTGGCCGACTGTGCGATGAATAATAATAATAATAATAATAATAATAATAATAATATTTCTGAACTTAATTCACTGGCATGTGAAATTTCCCACTGCTTTGCATAGTGTTGGATGGGAGTTGTGTAATCCTGAGTTTTTTTTTTGTCCCGCCCCACCCCCCGGGTCCATTAAAAAATATATATATATTATTAAGCAGAGACAAACTTATCGCTGTGGCTTTTAAGTAGAAACCAGCTCTGCTGCGAAAGTCGTTAACGGCAAAACGATTTTTAATGCCCGAAACAGGGCTGCTGGCATGGTAGCTCTAAATATCTCCCCTGTGCTGCATTTTCTGAGTCATTGAGAGATTTCAACACTCTTGTAATGGCCCATCATTTCTATTGATCATCACCAGGGCTTTATCTGCAACGCACACGGGTTTAAAAGGGTGATTTTTTTTTCCTCCCCAGCCTCTAGATGTCATGAACCTCATTAGCCTTATTTCTGGGCTAAAAACAGTAGGGAATTTCCAGAATGGATCCCCCCAAGGATAATCGCTAATCCCCTTACTCTTAGCCCTGTACGGCTGTACGGGTGGTGTGTTTAAACCTCTGTGTGTGTGCGAGAGAGAGAGGAGGCCTCCCTCCTCCTCTTTTGTGGCTTCACGGTCCCCAAGTCACAACACCAGGCAGCGCAGAGAAGGGGTGATGTCATCCGAGGTTGTGAAATCGGCTTGGGCCTCCTAATAAATCAACATACCGGGAGTTTTAAGAGCAACACTTCATTTTAACGAGGCGTTTTTGTGGAGTGGAATTAGAGTCGATTGTCTCGTGTGCTTTTATTTATTTTTTATTTTATTCTCCCCCCAATCCTCTGCCAAGACCGGCTTCTGTGAGTGACCTGGCTTGGAATAAATTCCCAAAGTTTGCTTGATTGCAGGATAAAAAACGTTGGAAGTCGATTTATTTATTTATTTATTTATTTATTTATTTATTTATTTATATTTGAACTTGTATGCGCCCATCTCTGAAGACTGGCGTGCTCACAACTAAAAAACACAAAACAATAAATATTTAAAAAGACATTAAACCAGCAAGCCCAAATATAAGACACAACAATACAATAAAATACATTAAAAAACCCATCCTCCCCAAAGGGCGGTCACAGCCGGGTTGGTCAAACAACCAAGTTTTTAATTCGTGGCGGAAGGTCTGAGATCAGGGGCAGGCGGACTCCAGAGGCAGTTGATTCCAGAGGTTGGGGCCGCAACAGAGAGGCTCGTCGTCGGGAAGTACAAACCGGCATTGGCCGCCGATGGAACCCGAGGAGTCCTTGCCTATGAGCCCACAGGGCTGACGAGCTAGCTATTGGAAGAAGACGCTCCCTCAGATATTGGGGACCCATGTCGTGTAGGACTTTGAATGTTAAAACTAAAACCTTGAATCTCACCCGGAGCGCAATCGGCATTTATGCCTTGTGAAAAGCTAAATGGGATATTGACCGGGCTTATATTGGGCTTATATTGGGCACACGTATAAAAATCAAGCTAGGGCTTACTTTCAGGGTAGGTCATATTTTCGGGGAAACAGGGTAGAAGATTAAAAAACCTGCAGCAGCTTGAAATCAATAATATTTTTCCACAGGGTAGAAATTGTTAAGGGCTTCCATTGCAAGTTTCCAGCGGTAAGATATTGTCCAGTTCTTCGTGACCCGTTCTCAGTTGTGGTCTTCTCCTTCCCCGTGGCCCTCCTGCGGGCTGGATACGGGATTGAACAGATCTGATCCTACAGAGGGCTCTTTCTATGACCTAATAAAGAGATTATTTTAGCAGCAAGAGGTGGTGTGACACCTTCAGTGTGGTTGAGCATCGAGAATCAACAGGGCTAATTTTAGAATCCCGTAACGAGAGGGTAGGATCTTGTGGGCATTGCAATCGCTAACTGCCTTGCTATCTTGACGCACTCCAAAGCCGTCTAGAGTAGCAAACGTTTCGTACAATTCTTTTCTTTGCTGGGAAAAAAAAAAACAGTCCATATCAGGAACTGCTTTTTATTTTTTTTAATAGCGGAAATATAGCACAATCTCGCTTTTCTGGATCTCGGCTGAACACTTACTTGCCCACAGTGGAGGAAATTCCGTTGCGCGTTCTCCGGATAATGTTGCCATTATGCAGAAGGCCTCTTTAATGTCCTCTAGGTAATGATGTCATTACGCAGATGTCATAACGCAAATGATATCATTTGTGTATTTTGAAGCTGCCATTATGAAGATTGAGTCAATGGACCTTGGGGAATAGCGCAGATAACACAAACACCATCAATCAATTAAAATGATGTTTCGGTTGCCTTGGATCAGACGAAGCTGCCATGTCAGTTAGTGGTCTAACTAACCCCTGTTATCCTTTATGGTTAGACAACAGCTGCCCAGAATCTCAGGCCGAAAACAATTTAAGCGAGTCTTAAAGTGGATCCACACATCACATTAAACCTCTATTTCTGTCTTAATTTTCTGCACAGCCACAGTCACCTCTAATCATTGCTTAGAGTAATGCAAACCTGATCTGCTCTTAAGCCTTCGTACAGTTTTTAGTTGTTTTAGTGTCCTGTTCGAACCCGCACATTGTAGCCGGTCTATCATGGCTTATGCCTTTCCTTCTTTTTGTATAGCAACCAACTGTGGTTTAATGAATAATGTTTATTGAATAATTCAATGATAATAATTTAATGAATAATTAAACCCCAATGGTCTATCATGGTTTATGTGCTCTATCATGGCTTATGCCTTGCCTTCTTTTTGTATAGCAATCAACTGTGGTTTAGTGAATGTTTACTGAATAATTCAATGATAATTTTTTTTTTTAATTACATTTATATGAGCCCTTCTCCATCAATTTAAACCACCAATGTGGCTCAGCAATATTCATTCCATTGTATATGCCTGCTTATTACTATGCGGCATTTTAGTCAGCTAATTGCCCCAACAATCTTGGGTCCTCAATTTACCTACCCCGAGAGGATGGAAGGCTGAGTCAACCTTGAGCCTGGTGGGATTTACATGAATTGTAGACAGCTGGTTCTTAAGAGCAGGCATTTAACAGCCTGAGCCACCAAAGCTCTTTAATGAATTAATGAATTAATTTAATTTAATGAATAGTTTAATGAATAATTAAACCACAGTGGTATATCATGGTTTATGTGTTCTATCATGGCTTATGCCTTGCCTTTTTTTTGTATAGCAACCAACTGTGGTTTAATGAATAATGTTTATTGAATAATTCAATGATAATAATTTAATGAATAATTTAATGAATAATTAAACCACAGTGCTCTATCATGGCTTATGCCTTACCTTCTTTTTGTATAGCAATCAAATGTGGTTTAATGAATTATTAAACCACAGTACTCGATCATGGCTTATGCCTTGCCTTCTCTTCGTATAGCAACCAACTGTGGTTTAATGAATAAGCAAACCACAACTTTAAATAAGCAGCAGGAAAGACTTCACTTTTCGTACGTCCCTTACTACTAAATTATATTCTTTATTTTGCTTCTTGGTGTTATTTTGCAAAAATAAGAATGCTGAACACACACCTGCTCATTCTTACCTGTTGGCTGCCTCTTGCATACATCTTTTTTTTTGGAGCAGAACTGGAGATGGCGGGGGAGGAAGAACAAAGATGACATATTTTCATCAAGTGACCAGACATTGCTGGGGGGGGTTTGAAAAACTCGAGCGAAACAGATCAAAGCCGCTATTGTTTTTTCCCCCGGTAATCTAAAACTCGGTTTGCTTAAGGCAGGAGAGAGAATTTAAGCTGTAAAGTGGAAGGATGAAAGAGCAACTCAAATTTCAATCTGCAGATACATTTTCCCCCCCTCCTGTTCAACCCTGCCCGTGCGCAGGCTTAATTGCTTGCAGAGTGGAAAGTGTCCTTGAAAAGCCTCTGCATTTTGTAGCATTTTCTATAGTTTGGGGAGGGGGCTGTTGGGTGGGTGGGCGGACTGGAGAGGCAGAAGGTGGCCTTGTCTTGTTTTGAAACTGAGGCCCACGTGACCAGGGACCCTGTTGCTTTAAGCCCCTCGGAGGTGCCTGCCTGCGTGGAAGGCTGGCGGGGTGTGTGTGTGTGTGTGTGCGCGCCGCATTGATTGGGGAGTGAGGTAACCGCAAATATCGCCGTCTCCAATGAAAAGAATCCAAGGTTTTGACACACAAAACAACTGCCGGGCAGAGTGTTCGCAATGAACATAACACACACACACACACACTCCCTCCAGACGGAGGTCTCCGATGTCAAAGCGGAGAGCCATTCAGATCCAGCAAAGAGCAAAAGAGCAAAGAGGCTGTTTAGAAAGCAGAGAGCCATTCAGATCCAGACCGTTCTCCCTCCGCCCGCCATCGTTCAGATGCACCTCGTTCTCCCTCCATCCCTCGTTCAGACGC
>CM019165.1:6092623-6124075 GCA_009733165.1 Naja naja
CCGTTCTCCCTCCATCCCTCGTTCAGATGCACCCCGTTCTCCCTCCATCCCTCGTTCAGATGCCCCATCTCCATCCCGTTTGGAGCCACCCGTTCTCCCTCCATCCCTCGTTCAGACGCACCCTGTTCTCCCTCCATCCCGCTTCCGGCCAAGACCCGTTCTCCTTCCATCCTTCCTTCAGTCCCAAACCGTTCTCCTCTGCCCCTCAAATTGAAAACAGATTATTGTTTGCAAGGTAGATCTCAAGCATTCCGTATTTTCCCCTAACTAACAGAATAACAGTGTTGGAAGGGACCTTGAAGGTCTTCTAGTCCAACCCCACCCCCCCGGCTCAAGCAGGAGACCCTGTGCCATTCCAGGCAAGTGGCTGTCCAGCCTCTTCTTGAAGACCTCCAGTGTTGGAGCACCCACAACTTCTAGGGAAGCCGTTCCACTGGTTAATTGTACTCACTGTCAGGAAATTCCTCCTTAATTCTAGGATGGATCTCTCTCTAATAATCTTCCATCTTCATAATAGAATAACAGAAATGGGAAGGGTCCTTGGAGGTCTTCTAGTCCAGCCCCCTGCTTAGGGAGGAAAACCTACACCACTTCAGACAAATGGTTATCCAACATCTTTTTAAAAACTTCCAGTGTTGGAGCATTTACAACTTCCAGAGGCAAGTCGTTCCACCGATTAATTGTTTTCAGTGTCAGGAAATTTCTCCTTAGTTCTAAGTTGTTTCTCTCCTGGATTAGTTTCCATTTGTTGCCTTCTGGTCCTGCCTTCAGGTGCTTTGGAGAATAGCTTGACTCCCTCTTCTTTGGGGCAGCCCCTCAAATATTGGAATACTGCTATCCTGTCTCCCCTGGTCCTTCTTTTCATCAGACTAGACATACCCAGTTCCTGCAACTGTTCTTTATACATTTTAGCCTCCAGTCCCCTCATCTTCTTCGTTGCTCTACTCTTCACTCTTTCTAGAGTCTCCACATCTTTTTTTACATCGTGGTGACCCAAACTGGATACCATATTCCAGGTGTGGCCTTATCAAAGCATTATAAAGTAGTATTAACAAGCTGTGATCTTGATTCTATCCTCTGTTTATGCAGCCTAGAGCGTGTTGGCTTTTTGGTAGCAGCAGCAGCAGCACAAGCTGGCTCACATGGCTCAGGTCATTTTGATACAACCCATGCATATTAAAATGGATTGTCCACTAGGGCCATGTTTTACTTAACAACTGCAGTGATTCACATAACAGCCGTGGCAGAAAAACATCGTAAAATCGAGCACTGGACACTGCTATCCTGCCACCCCTAATCCTCCTTTTCACTAGACTCATCATGCCCATTTCCAGCAACCGTTCTTCATATGTTTTTGCCTCCTATCCCCTTATCCTCTTCGTTGTTCTTCTTTGCTCTCTTTCTACAGTCTCAGCATGTTTTTTTTTTAAATCGTTGAGACCCAGACTCTTCTCCCTCGGTGGATGGAGATAGACAGCTTGGAGAGGGAGACTTGTTCTATCTGCAAGATGAAAGAGAGTTCTCCAGCTGTTTTTTTTTTTTGCCCCATGGTAATTTCCGCCTTGGGCTCAGCTCTTCTCGAAGCCCCGTTGCCCGGTCCTTTTTGCATATTAATTAGGGGAGAAGTACATGCAAATTTAAAACAGCCCATTGAGTGGGGCTGAGCCTCAGCTGTTCTCCTCCTTGTTTAAATGCTCCGCAGCTTCAGAACACGGCCTTTGATGGCCACGCGAGAAGAGTATAAAAGGCTCCTGTTAAAATACATTTCTCTCCCTTTCTCTTCAGACACAATTTAAATAATGGCTGTCGAGGTGGATTTCTGCATTTAGTTCAGCTAAGGCCATGCTGGGGGCCACTTTTTCAAAAGTTGGGGAGAAAACAAGACACATGAATTAAATTCACACGCATTAAATAGGGTTGCCACGATTATTCCCCGTGAATTTTATTTTCTTCTCATATTAAACATAGAAATTTAGCAGCTTCTGGTGCCCTTGTTAAAGCTTTTTAGGGTACTGGTGACTCTTAACAGATAAACAGAGTTGGAAGGGATTTTGTAGGTCATCTAGTCTAACCCCTGATGACTCTGGGCATCAAATCATACCTGTGTAAGGTATGCATGTATTTTTAGGGTCGTGTCCTATGTTTCGCTCAGGAGCTACAGGTAATATATATATATATAGCATTTCTTTTCCCCTGTTTTTAAAAATATGATGCTCTCTATTAGGTGATAGTTTTTACCTCTCTCCAATGTTTACAATTCTTGCAACGGAAATAAAATGAAGCCAGTTCCTGATCCCTGATAAGAATTTTAGCGTTCTTTCAAAGAAATAAGGATGACTTAAACACCCTTTGAAAGAGCATCCTGAATAATGACCGCCCATGAATCAAACTATCAAAGTGCTTCATGTCACTTAATCAATAACCAAGGTGACTTTTATCACAACATCCTTGTAAGACAACTCCAGATTGTCATCTCCAAGTTAAGGATACAGAACACAAGAAGGTAATGATGATGATTATGGTGATTATATTGTTGTTGTTGTTGTTGATGATGATCCCTGTCCTGGCTGAGTTGAGAAGTGATACTCTCAGCTTGCTTTCATAGTGTCTGGTCCTATCACAGAAGCCGACAAGTAGCTTCCTCTGGCCCCTTACTCTTGGATAAGCAAGCTCAGCACTGCAGAATTGATAACTCCACTTAGCTATAGCCAGGGCTGGGCTGCTGGGGGTTCACGGGGGTTCAGGAGAGCCCCTAGCTAAGATTCTATGCAGTTTGGAGAAACCCCCAAACCCCACTCCTGGCTGGCCCCACCCACCCCTCCTCTCTCCAGAATACCCATGTGTCCCGTTTTGGATGCAGGGAAATGCAGGGAGCACGCAGAGGCTTGGGGAGGACAAAAAACAGGCCTTGCAGAAGTTCGGGAAGGCCAGAAATGGGCCAGTTTCTGGCTTCCAGAGAGCCTGGGGAGGCTGTTTTCACCCTTCCGGAGCCAGGGAGGGCAAAAACACCCCCTCCCACTGTGCTGCAGGAGGCCGACTAGGCCATGCCCAACATGGCTACACCCACCCAGCCACCAGGCAGACAACCTGTTGCTAAAATTTTTGAAGCCCACCCCTGTCTATAGTCCTTCATGCCCTTGCCTGGCAATTGTATTAATATGCGGGGCTAACTTTTTTTTTTTTAATTCATATTTATATGCCTCCTTTCTCCGGAGACTCAGGGCGGCTTACAATTTTTTTGGAGCGCAACCCAATGCGCTCAGCAATAGCCTTCATTCCATTGTGTATGCCTGCTTATTATTGCTAAGCGGCATTTTTACAAAGTCCGCTTATTGCCCCCAACAATCTTGGGTCCTCACTTTACCTACCCCGAGAGGATGGAAGGCGGAGTCAACCTTGAGCCTGGTGGGATTCGAGCCTGCACTAATTGCAGGCAGCTGGAACTAAGCGCTAGGCGTTTAACAGCCTGCACCACCAAGGCTCCTGAGAAAGAGAGCTAAGAGACCCAGCCAAGTAACCCATCTGATAAAAGACACCTTAGCCCACATCAGTAGAGGAAGCCCTCCCTGGTTTCTTGACTGTAAAAGGAGGCAGGGGGAGAAATGTACTTTGAGACTTGCAAGGTTCTGTTGAAGTGGCAGCAGTTGGGTATGTTTAATGAAGAGAAGGACTAGGGGAGACATGATAGCAGCCTTTCAATATCTCAGGGGCTGCCCCAAAGAAGAGGGAGTCAATCTATTCTCCAAAGCACCAGAAGGCAGGACAAGAAGCAAAGGATGGAAACTAGTCAGGGAGAGAAGCAACTTAGAACTAAGGAGAAATTTCCTGACAGTCAGAACAATGAACCTTTTGGAACTGGTTGCCATCAGAAGTTGCGGAGGCACCATCACTGGAGGCTTTTAAGAAGAGACTGGACAGCCATTTGTCTGAAGTGGTGTAGGGTTTCCTGCCTAAGCAGGGGGCTGAACTAGAAGACCTTTAAGGTCCCTTATAAATGTGTCATTTGGTTATTCTGCAACCTTACTATGAAGTAGAATGAGCTGCTCTGGCTTTTTCCTCATAAGGCTAAGATACAATGAACGGTTGCAGGAACTGGGCTTGGCTAGTCTAGGGAACAGAAGGACCAGGGGAGACAGGATAGCAGTCTTCCAATATTTGAGGGGCTGCCACAGGGAGGAGGAAGGGGGTCAAGCTATTTTCTAAAGCGCCTGTAGGGCAGACAAGGAATAATGGATGGAAACTGACCAAGGAGAGATTCAGCCTGGAAATAAGGAGAAACTTCGTGACAGTGAGAACAATCAACCCATGGAACAGAAGTTGCCCTCGGAAGTGGTGGGAGCGCCATCACTTGAGACCTTCAAGAAGAGACTGGACTGCCATTGGTCAGAAATGGTGTAGGGTCTCCCGCTTGGGCGGGGGGGTTGGACTAGATGACCTACAAGGTCCCTTCCAACTCCGATTATCTGTTATCTGTTATCAGTAGAGAAATTAGCGGACTTCTGAATGTTAATTTTATTTATTTACATCCCACCTTTCTTATTTTGTTTACAAACAGCAGAAGGCAGCAAACCTTCCTTCCTCCTTCCTTCCCATTCTCCCCACAACAACAGCCTTGCGAGGTGAGCTGGGCGGGGAGAGAGCGGCTGGCCCGAGGCCCACATACTCCCCGGAGGGCACCCTCTTCTTTTCTGAGAGAAGCTGCAGGTTTTCAAGAAAAGATTGGACACCCGTTTGTCTGGCATGGAATAAAAGCCTGCCTAAGCCAGCGGGTTGGACTAGAAGACCTCCCAAGGTCCCTTCCAGCCCTACGGTTCTAAGATTTTGGCTTCCATTGGCACGCGTTGTGTCATTTTCTCTTGTCTTTGTTCCTGATTGTTGCTCTTCATGCCTCTTTTTCCTGGAATGGGGGGGGAGAGAGAGAGAAAGAAAAATGTATTCTTTTCAGGGGACTTCTCCCATTTATCCCCCCCCCTCCTCCTCACCCCTTTCTCATTTACAGATCCTTCTTCATTAGCAGCAAATATAGATGACATCACCACCACTAAGGAAAGGAGAGGTCAGGTTTCAAAGTGGGATTGGGGGTAGATTGAAATTTGCTGCCTTGACAAGGAATCTCACAGGTGAACCAGGATAGAACTGGGCTGGAGGTCACACCCACCCCCACCCTCCGTCCTGGAGTGATGGGTTGATCAAATGGATCGCGCTCTGGGCGGGGTGGGGGGGGAGGAAGGGGGGGGGCTTTTAGCAACCCACCTTCCTTCACTTTCAAACCCATCGTCGAAGGGCACCGAGCCCCAGGTCGCCTCGTGTTCCCCGAGAAACAGATTCTATCACTTCATGTTTTTGCAGGACTTGTGAAGAGAAATGAGCATCGGGGGGGGGGGCACCATCTGCAGGAGTTTCAGCTTTTAAAAAAAATCCCGGGATTCGGCTGCCAGTTTTGATTTTATTTTTTTTTGTCCTCGCCAGTTTTGCCTGTCGGTTTTGAAACCAGGGCAGAGCAGTTAGCTCTCAGCGAGAGAAAGTGGCACCTAAGGGCCGTTTCCAGCACTCGCAAGGTCAGGCGGTGTTAATTCTGGATTCAGAAGTGTACCACCTTAGGCTTATATATATATATAAGCAAAGTGTGATCGGAGCTGCCTTCTCTCTATAACAGAGCCAGCCCACCACACCTCCCCACCAGTATTGATAGAGAGATGGCAGCTCCGATCACACTTTGCTCGCACAAGCACGAAGCCGAAAGCACCAGCCTGAAGATGGCGAGTGGGACCTCGCTGAAACGTCGCCAAGATACTTCTCAATCTTACATGGGAAAAGACCCGAACATGCCAAGACCTGCATACCTGTACCCGTGAAAATCTACGAAAACATTTATATATATATATATAGAGAGAGAGAGAGAAAACCAAGTTCTATTCCTCCTTGTAAAAGAGTGAGAACCACATCAAAACAGGCAGCGAGTTGAAGGTCAGAGGGGCACCTAGAGGTGTAGAGACAATTGTTCTCTCTATACCTTTACCAGAACATTTGTAGCAGTGGTTTTAACACCTCACTCCATACAGCTAGCAGAAATATGGCACTCACCCAGACCATGGAGGGTCAAGCCATGATTCTATTCTATTCTATTCTATTCTATGCTATGCTATGCTATTCTATTCCATTCCATTCCATTCCATTCTATTTTCTATTCTATTCTTTTTCCTTTTCACTTCTCTTCTTATTTGTCTTCTATATTCTATTTCTATTCTATTCTATTTTATTCCTCTTCTCTTCCCTTTTCCATTTCCATTTCCTTTTTCCTTCACTTCCCTTTTCCTTTTCCTTTCTTTTCCCTTCCCATCCCATTCCTTCCCTTCCCACTTCCCTCCTCCTCCCCTTCCTCTTCCCCTTCCATAGCTGGGGAATTCTGGGAGTTGAGGTCCACACATCTTAAAGTTGTCGGAAGGAAGGAAGGGATAGCAATATCCCTTAGACTTACAGCACTGCTTCACAGTGCTTCACAGCCCTCTCTGAGCAGTTTAGAGTCAGCATATTGACCCCAGTAATCTGGGAAGGAAGGAAGGAAGGAAGGAAGGAAGGAAGGAAGGAAGGAAGGAAGGAAGGAAGGAAGGAAGGAAAGAATAGCAATAGCAGACTTATATTTCACTTCACAGTGCTTCACAGCCCTCTCTGAGCAGTTTAGAGTCAGCATATTGCCCCCAGTAATCTGGGAAGGAAGGAGGGAAGGGAAGGGGAAGGAAGGGAGGAAGGAAGGAAGGAAGGAAGGAAGGAAGGAAGGAAGGAAGGAAGGAAAGAATAGCAATAGCAGACTTATATTTCACTTCACAGTGCTTCACAGCCCTCTCTGAGCAGTTTAGAGTCAGCATATTGACCCCAGTAATCTGGGAAGGAAGGAAGGAAGGAAGGAAGGAAGGAAGGAAGGAAGGAAGGAAGGAAGGAAGGAAGGAAGTTTATTCACCTACCTAGATCTATCAAGGCGTTCTCTCCTAATGCTTAAGCCAAACCCACCTTCCCCGAAGTTTAATCCCGCTATTTCTAACATTTCGTGTCTCCCTCTTCTGCTTTCCTTCACTCCGCTTCTACTCGCTTGTCAGACGAACGCTGTAACTTCGAGGGCCCCGATTCCTCTCCGTGACCCGACTAGCCAACTTCCAAACAGCTCGCTGGTCTAGCCTCCCCCCCACCTCACCTTTCCAACAGGAAGCAGGGTTTGTGAGCGAGCTTCACACACCAGCGCAGGTGCGACGGCTTTGAACAGCTCTTTATCGATCCCTTATTTCCCCCCCCCCCCGGGCGCATTTGTCAGCTCACGTGCGTCATTTAAAAGTTGTGCTTTTGCACCCAACGCTAATGAGACAGCCATCAACGTTGGGGGCCAAAAGCTGACTAACGACGATCGCCGAGTCTTTAATTGGCAGCGTAGGATTGTCATTAGGCAGTGATAAGGACATCTGAGGCCCTGGAGAGATGGGTTTTGGCGTGACCACTGGAGCTTTTTTGCAGCTTTGTCCTTTTGTTGTTGTTGTTGTTGTTGTTGTTGTTGTTGTTGCTTTTTGGGAGGGATGAAGGGGGGAGTTATCCAGGGGGCTGCCAGCCTCTTCAGCCCCACTTGGTTGGGCCAGCACCCAGCGCCTTTCCCCCTCTTGCAAAAAACTTCTTTTGTTGTCGGCTTTTCTGTTTCTCCTCTTTCTATCAAAAGGTGGATCTTATCAGGAAATTGTGCTTTTTTTTACTGTTCCTTAATGTTAGGTCTACCCCAGCTTTTCTTCTTTTAGTTAAGCTGAACTGAAGTTTGAATAGTTTAAAAAAGCTGCTGGATGCTAAGAGCTGGGATTTAGTTTCCCATGCTTGACGAAACTGGGAGAGCATTTCATTCCTCTCCACCACCACCCCCTCCAGCACATCAGACTAGAGCTGGAAGGGACCTTGGAGGTCCTCTAGTCCAGCCCCCTGCTCCAGCAGGAAATCCTATACCATTGCAGAGAGAGCCTCCGTCCCTCCTATGAAGGAACCTTGGGAACGAAACAAACTGCACGTTTGCCCCCAAAGAGTCTGTGATGCCCCTGTCGAAGTCTGAATCCGAGGAGGAAGACGAACAGCCAACAGGGAGTGGGAGTGTGGCTTCGTGGGCTGTGGAGGAAACTGGGGAAGGGCAAAGTCCGGCTGGGCAGAGCAGGGGAGAGGTAGAACAAGGGAGAGGAAGACCCAGGCTCACCCCCTCTTCATCTTAGGGCATGCAGGGAGGAACGGAGAAGGGAGCAACTTTGGTTGCGTGGCCTACTGGGGAGGAAAGGGCCCTGATTCCCTTCATTAGCCACAGCTGGGAAGGGAGTTTAAAAGAGATGCATGCTGAGTGCGACGTCTGCTGGGAACAAACGTGAGATTATCTTGTGTTGACTTTGCTTATCTGTGTTCCTGGCGTCTTCCCAACCGTGTTGAGTTATTGCCGTGCCTTCACGTCTGGAATTCTTGCTCTTGCCCTGCCGGACTAATGGCCTCATTTTGCCTCGATTGGACTTATAGTTACAGTTTTTGTTGACCACATTTTGGACTTGATTCTTTGCAGCCAAAGGCTGTTCCTGGGAGAGTTTTTCCTCCAGCCCAGAAGGTAACCAGGACATTAGGGGGAAAAGTTGGAGCTAATGAAGAAACTATTATGGATTATCTGACTGTGTTGCCTATGTGCCACGCCCCTTTGGGTCATCACAGCTCTTGGACCCCATGCTTGGCTTTCCGTTCCAGGTACACGTCGGGCGACGTGAAGCTGTGGGACACGCGCACCTGGGACTATTCGGCCCCCATCCTGGAACCGGAGCACGGCACGGTGGAGCCTGGCCCCCGGCCACATGCCTCCTTTGTGAGAATAAACAGCTCCCTGGCTGCGTCAGCGTACGAGGACGGTAAGTTAACAGCGAGCCCATCCTAATATTGTCTTTTAAAAGCTTTCTGGAAATGAAGCAGCTGTGCCCAGCTCTTTTTTTTTTTGTTTTTCCCCGCTCTTCTTTCTTTCTTTCTCTCTCTCTCTCTTTCTGAGAGCCATTCTAATCCTCTCTGTACACACACACACAGACACACACACACACACGTGTTGGATCACACTTGCCTTTATGTGGGAAAGTTGGACGATAACCTTCATTGCATTAGGAGGCCTTGGATCGTGGTGCCCATTAAAGCGATGGCTTTAATTCCTCCTGGAGCTGCAGCTTGGAGGCACGGGTGCCAGGCTGCAGCCCAGCCAAGCTTGTCATGAGGAAACAGCTTGTTTTGGCCTGTCTGGGTTTTTTTTTAAAATATATATTTTGTTTTCTTTTATTTTCCTCGAGATGTAGGGAAAGAGGAGCCGATAAGACAAAGAGCAAACCAGATACTGCACTAGAGAGATCGAATCTCTCCCCTTCTGTCTCTTCCATTCATCCACTCATTTGCTTTTATTCATTTATATTGTTGTGGTTAATTGTTGTTGTTATTTGTGGGCCGCCCAACTTATCACAGGATAACTGGGCAGCTTCCAATATTGAAAAGTTTAAAACTATATAAATGCTACAAAAATAGTAAAAAAATTGCAAAATACAATAGCTGAAAGAAGACCACAGGTGATGCTCCTTCTCCGTTTATTAAAGAGAGAACATTCAGTAAAATACTACCCCCAAATGCCAATGATTGCATAGTGAAAGCAAATGTCTCTCTTCCTTTCCTTTCCTTCCCTTCCCTTCCTTCCTTCCCTTCCCTTCCCTTCCCTTCCCTTCCCTTCCCTTCCTCCTTCCTTCCTCCTTTCCTTTCCTTTCCTTTCCTTTCCTTTCCTTTCCTTTCCTTTCCTTTCCTTTCCTTTCCTTTCCTTTCCTTCCCTTCCTTCCCTTCCTCCTTCCTCCTCCCTTCTCTTCCTCTTCCTTCCCTTCCTCTTCCTTCCCTTCCTTCCTTTCCTTTCCTTTCCTTTCCTTTCCTTCCCTTCCCTTCCCTTCCCTTCCCACCCCATTCCTTCCCTTCCCTCTTCCCTCCTCCTCCCCTTTCCCCTTCCTCTTCCCCTTCCATGGCTGGGGAATTCTGGGAGTTGAAGTCCACACATCTTAAACTTGTCAAGGTGGAGAAACATTAATCGAGAAGAATACGGATCCGATCCGATATGCACAGTGCTCTAAGTGGGCTATTCTAATCCCCAAATACCCCATTCAAAGTCTAAACGGGCTATCCTGAATCTACTGTCAGCTGCTCCGACTTTGAAACAGATCTGTTAAAGGACCGAATGCTTGAGGTAAGGGGGGCGGGGGAGGAAATGATAGTATATCTTACTGGTTTTCCCCCAGTGCCTCTGCTTGGCCTCTCCTCCTCCCATTGAAGGTGTTCCAGAAGTTGTAGTGCGGCACCTCTGGCAGATAAGTGGACAGGGCGCATCTCATCACTGGGACGCATCGAGCCTCCTTTATTTAATTTAACGCAACGTAATTTCCTTCTTGATTTGCCGTCCCAGACCAATAAAGGTTAAATTAAGTCATTTTATTTATTTATGACTTCAATTTATAAGGCCGCTTCGACTCAAAAACCGACTCTTATCAGCATGCAATTAAAAACCAATAAAAGCCGAATAAAAAGGGGACAAAACAGACAGGAAGAAAAAAAAACCCCTCATCTCACAGGGTAACGTCCTGGCCTTGCTAACTGGCTATCCATTCAGTGAATCGACGTTTATTTCCATCCCTCTCCCATTAGCAATCTCAATCTGGTAATATCCTCAGACACACACACACACACACACACACATCACTTTCCTGCATAAGTCATTTTCTTGAGGGTCCCGTAGATAGAAGTTTTGAAGTCCGGTCCGTTTGGAACGCACCAATTTGCAAAAGGTTAGCCTTAAGTGGACAAGAAGTCATCTTTGGGCATTTTTAAAACATTTCCACATTATCTTTTTGCAAATGATAATGAGGAGGAGGAGGGGTCCCTGAAGGCTGCAGGAGGAGTTTCACACACCTAGTTTCATGGATAATTTGATTTTTTAAAAAAAAAAACACCACTGCAAACCAGCAATTCTCTGCTCAATTTCCGCAACGTAGTCGGAAATTGATCTTCAGGGCCTGCCAAACCTTGAGCGGGAGAGTTATGAGTGGCCCCAACAGCCTCAAATCACCCCCTCTTGGAGTCCTAGTGGACAATCATTTCAATAGGAGCCAGCCTTGTGCTGCAGCTGCCAAAAAAGCCAGCACAGTTCTAGGCTGCATCAACAGAGGGATAGAATCAAGATCACATGACTTGTTCATACCAGTTTATAATGCTTTGGTAAGGCCACCCTTGGAAATACTGCATCCAGTTTTGGTCGCCACGATGTAAGAAAGATGTTGAGACTCTAGAAAGAGTGCAGAGAAGAGCAACCAAGAGGATGAGGGGGCTGGAGGCTAAAACATACGAAGAACGATTGCAGGAACTTGTATGTCCACTTTGATGAAAAGAAGGACATGGGGGGACAGGATAGCAGTCTTGCAATATCTCACAAAGAAGAGGGAGTCAGGCTGTTCTCCAAAGCACCAGACGGTGGGACAGGAAGCAACGGATGGAAACTGATCAAGGAGAGAAGCAACTTAGAACTAAGGAGAAATTTCCTGACAGAACAATTAATCGGTGGAACGACTTGCCTCTAGAAGTTGTAAATGCTCCAACACTGGAAGTTTTTAAGAAGAGATTGGATAACCATTTGTCTGAAGTTGTGTAGGGTTTCCTGCCTAAGCAAGGGGTTGGACTAGAAGACCTCCAAGGTCCCTTCCAACTCTGCTATTCTATTCTAGTCTATTCTAGTCCAGTCCATTCTCCTTCCTCCTCCTCACTGTTCTGTTCTATTCGACTTTGCTCTGCCCTGCTCTGCTCTGCTCTGCCCTATCCCACTCTACTTTTATTTTACCCAAATTCCCTTTTTCTTGGGAAAGGAGTTGCCGGTGCCTGGGCTGTGTGATCCAGCGTCCCATTCATACCTTCGTGGCCTCAGTCGTGCAGGATCAGCTGCAAAGGAATCGAAGGATGGGTGGAAAACTCTTGTGGCCAGCGGGCATCTCCCTCCCTTGCCTGCCGCCTACCTACCCACACCTGGGAAGCCTTGGCAGCCGAATCCACAGTTGTGATGTTTTGAATTCCAACTGACCATCTTTCCGCGTCTTCTGCCTTGTTTCCCATTGTCAGCACTGGCAGGCATCCAGTTTGATTCCTCTTTTCTTCTTCTTCTTCTTCTTCTTCTTCTTTTTTTCCCTCCTTTTTCCCTACCACTAATTGCCTTACCCGAAATGAATCAAATCAAAATGCTTTTCCTGGAGCATTAGAGAAAGCGATGGAAGACTTTCTGGTTAATGAGCAGATGCTGCTAATGCAGGAGCCGTCGGGGCCGTGCCAGGGCTCCATCTGCTCCATGCTTGCCTGGGTCTGGCACGCAGCCACGGCCTTGGTGATGTGGGAGGGTGGTGGGTGGGTGGGGGACTGTTTGCTTTAGCCCTCCCACCCTCGCCCATTCTGCTTTGCACCGCGGAAAGTTTTATGCCACGGGGGGGTGGGGGAAGGCTGGTCAAAACAGCCTTCCCCCTCATTACAGCATTTGGGTGAACAAAGGCAGGACTTTCCACATATCGGTGAGAAACGTAGTAGAGCCACGAGGCCCTTGGTGTTCTCTGAGCTGGGTGGTTTTCTTGCAGATGTTTCATTACCCAACTAGGTTACACCATCCGTGCTAGAAGGGAGTGGGCTTTGCAGGAAGGGAGGAGGAAGAGGATTATGGGGCCCTTGGTGCTCTCTGAGCTTGGTGGTTTTCTTGCAGACGTTTGATTACCCAACTAGGTAACACCATCAGGGCTAGAAGGGAGTGCAGTTTGCGGAGTGGAGGAAGGAGGAAGACGGTGGGGTCTTTGGTGCCCTCTGAGCTTGGTTGTTTTGCAGGCATTTCATTATCCAAACTAGGTTACATTATCAGTGCTCATGATGTTAGCACTCAGCACTGGTGATGTTACCTAGTTGGGTAATGAAACGTCAATTCATAACAGCCGTGTTACGTTGGCCATCAGAGAGGGATTGTGTCAAGATACTTGGGAACTGCTTAGTGATCTGTCATTGGAGTTGACAGCTCCAGGACAAAGTGTAGAGAATTAATCTCACCATCCAGGCTGTTCTCAACACAACCATTTATTTAGCAAATGTTTGAAGTGACAAAAAGTGACTTACGAGCAGTCCCCACACTTAACAATAATCACACAGTATGTTTGACTGGGGTCTCCAACTAAAATTCAAAGTCGAAATCAGTGGCTGTGGAACAAAGTTTTAATGTGCAGTTTTCCCCCAAACCGCTTTGGGCTTCAAAAGTTGGCTTTTTTATAAAAAGTAGGAGTTAATTTGCTTCCATGTCGGGCAGCTGCTGTTCCATAGGCATTCTTATTTTTTAAAACCAGCTTAGTTGTTATTTACCTTTCAAACAGTCAAGACAATTACCATTAGGTCTCGAAGTAAAATTGGAATAACCCAACTCCAAGCGGCCTTACGACTCCTTTGGGGCAGTTTCATTCGGGCCTTTTTGCATGTTGATGGAAGTCTAATTGCAGTTTTGGCACCATGCGCACAAAATGAGCCGGCTAATTGTTTAGGCAAATAGATTAATTTAAATATGCATTCTGTAATAAAATAATAAAAAAACACAAACACGCAAAAAAAAACCACCCCAAAATGGCTTCTTCGATTGTGCTCACTCCCCCGACGAGACACATAAATATTTAGAGGCATCGCCATTAAATAGCTCCTGAGATTGCTGGTGCTATTTCGCCACGCGGAAGTGCTTCACGGGCATGGAAATAATCCTTACCAAAGTGCACATAAATAATCCTCTAAATTTGCTGGGATGCCATCTCATTATCCTTTTTCTTGGCTTTGCTATCTTTCAATGAAGGGAAGAAACATTTGCAACCCAGCAGGGGTGCCAAAGCAGCACTCCCTGATGTGGCTTTAATCTAACTTACAAGGAACTCTTGACCTCTCTGTATTCAGTCAGGCAAAGACTCTATGGTCCAACTTGGGACCTTGGTGGTGCAGGCTGTTAATAGCCTAGCACTTAGTTCCAGCTGCCTGCAATCAGTGCAGGCTCGAATCCCACCAGGCTCAAGGTTGACTCAGCCTTCCATCCTCTCGGGGTAGGTAAACTGAGGACCCAAGATTGTTGGGGGCAATAAGCTGACTTTGTAAAAATGCCGCTTAGTAATAAGCAGGCATATACAGTGGAAGGAAGGCTATTGCTGAGCGCATTGGGTTGTATCCCAAAAAATTGTAAGCCGCCCTGAGTCTCCGGAGAAGGGCGGGATATAAATATGAATTTAAAAAAAAAAACTTAATGATAGTCATAGGGTACAATAAGAATAGAATAGAATGTAGAATAGAATAGAACAGAATAGAGTTAGAATAGAAAAAATGTAGAATAGAATAGAATAGAATGTAGAATAGAATAGAATGTAGAATAGAATAGAAATAGAATAGAATAGAATAGAAATAGAATAGAATTCTTTATTGGCCAAGAATAGAATTCTAGAATAGAATAGAATTCTTTATTGGCCAAGTGTGATTGGACACACAAGGAATTTGTCTTTGGTGCATATGCTCTCAGTGTACATAAAGAAAAAATAAAATGCATTCATCAAGAATCATAAGATACAACATTTAGTGATAGTCATAGGTTACTATAAGCAATCATACATAGATTACTAATACAAAATCAAAATATACTAGGAAAACAAATAAAACAATATAAATTGTAAAGATACAAGCAACCCGGTTATAGTCGTAAGTGGGAGGAGATAGGTAAATAGGAAGGATGAGAAGAAGAATAGTAATACAGTCTTACTAAGTAATTTGACAATGGAGGGAATTATTTGTTTAGCAGAGTGATGGCGTTCAGGAAAAAACTGTCCTTGTGTCTAGTTGTTCTGGTGTGCAGGGCTCTATAGCATCGTTTTGAGGGAAGGAGTTGAAACAGTTTATGTCCAGGATGTGAGGGGCCTGTAGATATTTTCACAGCCCTCTTTTTGACTCGTGCAGTAGACAGGCCCTCCATGGAAGGCAGGTTGGTAGCCATTGTATTTTCTGCAGTCCTAATTACTCTCTGGAGTCTGTGTCTGTCTTGTTGGGTTGCAGAGCCAAACCAGACAGTTGCAGAGGTTTGAGTTTATTCAGTAAACCGTGGCTTAAAAAGCCCTGGCTTGGCACAGGTAGTCCTCAATGTATGACCCCCCATTGAGTCCAAAACATTTATTGTTAAGTGAGACATTTGTTAAGGGGGTTTCGTCCCATTTTACAATTTTTCTTGCCCCCGTTGTTAAGTGAATCATTGCAGTTGATAACTTGGTAACTCGGTTGTTAAGTGAGTCAGGCTCCCACATCGACTTTCCTTGCCAGAAGGTCACAAAGGGGGCTCACGTGACCCCCGGGACACAACAACGGTCATAAGTATGAACGAGTATATCTCCAAAACATATTTTGTGGGTGATTTTTGTCCTTGTGGGGCTGGCAGATGGCTTTCAGGACCACGGAGAGCAGTCTGATAGCAAACGTTGAGGGTTGCTTAAGATAGATAGAAAATAGAATTCTTTATGGGCCAAGTGTGATTGGACACACAAGGAATTTATCTGGTTTAGACAAATTTGAAATATTGGAAAAAAGTTTCTTCCCTTCCAACAGAAAGATGTCATTCTGGAGACTGTACAGTCACTCCTGCCTGGCAAAAAAATTAAAACTTATTATTGTCATTGAGTTGAATCCGGCATAATAAAACAAAGCTGCAACATGTTAAAACCTTCAAATGGGGCGGGAATGGGGACACTCATTTCCTGCCCCGTTTCTTCCACTGATGGGTCTCCATTTAGCTCATGGCTTAAATTCTATCTCTGTCTCTTTCTTAACTCTCAGTGCAGTTTTTAATTTCTATGGGGCCACCCAATAGCCAATTCTTATTGAATAAGAGTAGAGAATTGCTACTTAAATAGGTTGATTTAATGGAAATGGGATAGTTGTCCCAAAAGATGGATTAGATTAACAGAGTTGGAAGGGACCTTGTAGGTCATCTAGTCCAACTCTCCCCAAGCAGACAGGAGACCCTACACCATTTCTGACCGATGACAGTCCAATCTCTTCTTGAAAGCCTCCATACATAGTTATGAGATATATATACATATGGAGAGAGATAGGTTTATACCCTGTATTCTATTTTCACCATTTTTCTCCTTTTTGGCATGCAGGGTCAGTGAAAGTATGGAGCCTGCTGGTCGGTTCTGAGCCAATCCACCGGTACCAGCACAACCAGAAGATTCAGGGCATGGCCCTTTCGACCGAGGGGGCCACGGTAGCAACAGCAGCCGGGTTCCAGGTCAAAGTGGAAAGTGCCAACAGCAAAGGATACTGGGGGACCCTGGCAGAGTTTGAGATTCAGAAATGGGTGAGTTCTCTTCGTTAGCCGCGGAAAAAAGCCCCTTCAACGTGTCGGATTACATCACCTTTGACCAATTAGGGAAGATCAATGCGCTGTACAGGTGAGGGATCAGGGACGCAGCTCAAAACGAAAGGAAGGATCGATAGAATATTTGCAACCCGTGTTTCTTGCAGACATTTCACTACCCAACTAGGTAACGTCATCAGTGCCAGGAAGGAAAGGTGTTGGCCCTCTGTCTGTATATTAGGTGGCTTGCCCTGTCAGTCTTGATGGGAGCGTCCTTGGCGGTTCCTTGCTTAGGCTGTTGTTTCAAGTTAGCTTTTTGTCTGATTTGGTAGTATTGGGGTATTGTTTACGGTGAGAAGAGAAGAGAAGGGAAGAGAAGAAGGGAGGGGGGAGGGGAGGGAAAGGGAAGAGAAGGGGAAGGGAGGGAGAGGAGTAGAGAAGAGAATAATAGAAGAGTTGGAAGGGACCTTGAAGGTCTTCTAGTCCACCCCCCTACCTAGGCAGGAAACCCTACACAACTTCAGACAAACGGTTATTATCCAATCTCTTCTTAAAAACTTCCAGCGTCCATTTGTTGGTCTTAGTGCTAATCTTGGCTTTGGTTAATCTCACCTGGGTTTTGATTGCTGGTGGGGAGGTGTTTGGGTCTTTTTCTTTGCTTTTTGATGGGAGGAAAAGGATCAAAGGAAGTTCCCTTAGGTGAGTCCAGGTGGTTGACTCCTTCAGCTGAAGAAAAAACAAAATAGATTATTCTGAACGGAGGTGGGCGAGCTGGCTGATCCATTGCACCTGGAATCTGCCAGGATGGAGGTCATCTGTGGTAATGCCAAGCTCTTTGCTTTCACGGGCAGTCTTTCATCAAAGCTTTTTTTCTATTGAAGGAGGATATTTGGAGCTCGGGGTTGAAATGAGGGGGCGTCCCTCATTTGGGGCTCTCTGAGCTTGGTGGGTTTTCTCGTGATGTTAGCACTCAGCACTAATGATGTTACCTAGTTGGGTAATGAAAGGTCTGCAAGAAAACTGCCAAGCTGAAAGAGCGCCAAGGTTCCCACGGTCGCCCTCCTCCTCCTCTTCCTCCTCCTCCTCCTCCCCCCTTCTAGCACTGATGATGTTACCTAGTTGGGTAATGAAACTTCTACAAGTAAACAACCAAGCTCAGAGACTTGCAAGGACCCTACAGTTGACCTCCTCCTCTTCCTCCTCCTCCTCCTCCCAACCTCTCTCCCTTCTACCACTGATGATGTTACCTCGTTGGGTCATGAAACAACCAAGCTCAGAGAGCACCAAGGGCCCCGCTGTCGTTCTCCCCACCCCCTCCAAACCCGCCTCCCTTCTAACACTGATGATGTTGCCTACTTGGGTCATGAAACGTCTGCCAGAAAACCACCAAGCTCAAGAGAGCGCCAAGAACCCCTCAAGCTTTCTTCTTCCCATACCTGCCACCTAACCCGTTGAAGTAACAGTGTTAGTCAGTGTGGTTTCCATTGAGATGTTCATCTTCCCTACCTGAGAGAATTGAAACTCGTGACGTTGAAGGGGAAAGGACAGCTCTTTCAATGTTTGGGGCAGAAGCAGGAAAAAAAAATCGTTGATGGGGGAAGATACCTTGAGGCTCAACTCTCTCTTCAATCCATTAACTCTTTGCAGGTCACCCAGCTCTGTCTTGTGCCCCAAACTTCGGGCTGCCCAGCTGCCATAGTAGCAGCTGAGGACGCCATCTACTTCTTGAAAGAAGGAGAGCCAGCGAAAGTCCTGCACTGTGTCTACGGCCAGCCTGTCACATGCCTGGATGTCTCGGCCAAGGAGGTGGCATTCGGCGTCAGGGGCGTCGGCTGGTTGATTAATGAGACCAACAAGGTACTTCAGGCCTTTGGTTCCATGAAACTTTTTTAAAAATTTTATTTATTTATTTACATTTATATGCCGCCCTTCTCCGGAGACTCAGGGCGGCTTACAATGTTTGGAGCACAACCCAATGCGCTCAGCAATAGCCTTCATTCCATTGTATATGCCTGCTTATTACTAGGGCTTTTTGGCCCCCCCAAGCGGCATTTTTTTTACAAAGTCAGCTTATTGCCCCCAACAATCTTGGGTCCCCAATTTACCAACCCCGAGAGGATGGAAGGCTGAGTCAACCTTGAGCCTGGTGGCATTTGAGCCTGTAATAATTACAGGCAGCTGGAACTAAGTGCTAGGCTATTAACAGCCTGCACCACCTGTAGGCCAGACAAGGAATAATGGATGGAAACTGAACCAGGAGAGAGATTCAACCTGGAAATCAGGAGAAACTTCCTGACAGTGAGAACAATCAACAGAAGTTGCCCTCGGAAGTTGTGGGAGCACCATCACTTGAGACTTTCAAGAAGAGTCTGGACTGCCATCTGTCAGAAATGGTGTAGGGTCTCCTGCTTGGGGCGGGGGGTTGGACTAGATGACCTACAAGGTCCCTTCCACCTCTTTCAATCTGTTAATCTCTAAAGTCCCTTCCAATTTAACACACGTCTCGTTTAGCAAACGGAAATGGGCCCGTCAGTCAAGGACTACCTGTAGACCGTAATCTAAAAGGGAGGTGAGAAATTCTTTTGTTGTGCTCCTAAGCGTCTTGGGCTTGACCCCTGAGGTCATGATAATATGGGTTGGGGAGGGAGAGGCTGACATCTCTCCAGCCTGCCTATCCTAAGGCTCGTGGGCTTTGTGTTCCTAGTTAGCTACACTGCTCATCACAAATTGATGCCCATCACAGCCCCTGTCAAAATCAGCCTCGTACGGGTATCTGGAAGAGATTGCATCTCGTCCGTGATAGCCTCCGGCAATTCATTTCTTTTCCTCCACCTCTCCCTTCCTAAGCAGGAGTAGCAAATAATTGGAGCCTGGGTCTGTGCAACTGTTTCAGCAGGGCCTTCAAAATAACACAGGCTGTATCATTATTTACTCCTTTATGCAAATCCTCGTAGACTGTGGGCAGCTTACGTAGATCAAAATAGCAGCGATAAGAAGACGAAGGAAGAGCAGGATGGAAAAAATTACTCGGCGCGGTGTTCACAACCTTCGTATTTTCCAATTCTGTACTCTCTTAGAGCAGTGGTTCTTAACCTGGGCGATATTGCCCCCCAAGGGGCGATTTTGTTTTTCAGGGGGGCGGCGATGGAACGAAAAGGGGCGATGTGGGGGCGAAGGAATGGAAGGGGGGCGATATGGGGGTGATGGAGTGAGATATATTGGGAGAGAGAGAGAGAGAGAGATCTATATTGGTAGATAGGTTGGTAGGTAGGTAGACAAAAAGACAGACAGGTAGGTAGATAGGCAGGAAGGCAGGCAGGCAAACAGACCTTTTGGATGGATGGATGGACGGATGGACGGATAGAAAGAATGCGAGAGTGGCAGCACTTTGGGAAAGCGGTGGCGGCGGCTTTTCCCAACATGCTGCCGCATTTGAGGCGCCGAATCCGGAGCGTTACTACAGTCAGTGGGTGAACCTGCAGGGCTGGCGCCTTGAACACACCCCTGCTGCCTCTTAGCGCCCCTTTGCTGGCCCCCTTGGGGACGCTAAGAGGTGGCAGGGGGACGGTTATGTTGGGGGGAGGGGCGCGATGACAACTTCCTCAATGGCTCAAGGGGGCGATTCTTTCAAAAAGGTTAAGAACCGCTGTCTTAGAGCGTATTTCACACACTGATGTGCAGTGTTAGAATAGCTAGAATAGAATAGAATACTTTATTGGCCAAGTGTGATTGGACACACAAGGAATTTGTCTTGGTGTAAATCGTCTCAGTGTACATAAAAGAAAAAATACATTTGTTAGGAATCAAGAATCATAATGTACAACACTTAATGATGGTCATAGGGTACAATCAGCAATCAAATCATACTAGGAGACAGTCAATGCTAGAGAAATATCGATGCTAAGACCCGTGCATGTTAAGCAATGTGATCTAAAAATGTGTGTGTTAGGACAAAGGCGCACTAATGTATCTAATAATGCATTAAAGCTACATTAAAATGTGTGCAGTGCAATAAAGGTGCATTAAAGCGCACATGGATTTTTATTAGTATGCTGAATTGGCAAACTGGAGCAAAGGCAAACTTCCAGTCCAGAAAAAATTAAGCAGCTGAATTAAATTGAAATGGACAGCTTCCCGATCCGTAAGTTTTATTGGGTGGCAGGTTTCAACTCCCTTCGTATCTCCGCTTTCTTTTAAACACAGTTCTTCCAGCTACAAATGGGCGGTTGAAAGTTTATGGGCACTGCTCAGCGACGTTTTAAAAGACAGACGCTAACTGAATCAATACAGACCTTTGCTTGTTTGTTTCCATCACCTCCTCACTGGCATCGTAAAGGAAGACCAATAAAACAGGCAGCCTGAGTTTAAAAGTTGCATCCAACAAATTTCTGTGCCTGAGCAAAGCACAGAAAATACCTGTTGCGGAAGTGGAGCTGTTTCAAACTCCCAACATTTGCCAAATACACATAGCCCTTGAGTTTCTAGCAGTTCATTTAGTGGCTGAAATTACAACGGCACTGGAAAAAAGTTGACCTATGACCGTTTTTCAGGCTTACGACTGTTACAGCAGTCACGTGATCAAAATACAGACGCTTGGCAGCTTGACTCATATTTGTGATGGTTGCAGTGTGCCGGGGTCACCCGATCTCCTTTTGTGACCTTCAGACGAGCAAACTCAACGGGGAAGCCCGATTCACTTAGCGAGCGTGTTCCTAACTTAACACCTGCAGTGATTCACTTAAAAACGGTGTCAAGAAAGGTCGTAAAATGGGGCAAAATTCCCCATCTCACTTAGCAACAGAAATTTTGGGCCCAACTCATCGGCTTTTAATGACCCCATAATCCCTTGCAGTGGGGTGGAATCTGGGCAACTGAATGGAGCTGAATGTTTACTGGCCGGATGCCCTTCCTGTCCCCAATGCGGAGTCATATTCAGCAGATATAATCTCAATGTTCCCAGAGGGAGAAATATCTGCTTCTACCTAGAATTGAACTTACAGCCTCCTGATTGTGAGGGGAGAGATCCACCTCTAGGCCACCGCACCCCTCAAATTTTGGGCCCAACCGTGGTCGCAACTTGAGGACTGCCTGTAACCGATCACTGTTGCAACCGTACGGCGAGGCAGGAGATGATAAGGGCTGCCAAGGGTTTTAGGTATGAAAATGTTATTTCAGATTATTTATTTATGGGTTTATTAACATGATTTACATGGCTGGCCACCTTACAAGAGGGCTCACCCGGGGCTAAAAACTCAGCACAAATTAATGTTAAAACATGTCGTGACAACCGAGGACAACAGAAGGCATCCATAAATCGCCATCAGTCTCACAGGTTCAATTAACCTCTCCACCCCGTGCCTAGGTAGGCTTCTGTATTTTTAAAGCTTTCTGAAATGCCAGCAAAGTCAGGGCCAGTTGAATCTCCAGAGAATACCATCAAGAGGTGCCATATAATAAGACTGTAATATCGCGAACAAGTGTGTCTTATTATCCCAAGGGGTTGTATATTAAAAAGTTGAGCATGCAATGAATGTGTTGGGTGGGGGTGGGGGGCTACAATAGTTCAGTGGTTAAAGAAGACACTGAGCTTGTCAGCTGGAGAGGGTTTGAGACCCGAGCACCAGCAGATGGGGCGAGCTCCCATTCCTTGCTCACATGGCAGTTTGAAAGCATGCAATTGCGAGTAGATCAATAGGTACCATTTTGGTGGGAAGGTAACAGAGTTCCATGTGCCGTGGGTTATAGCCATGTCGGTGACATGACCACAGAAGCGTCTTCGGACAACACTGGCTCCTTTGACTAAGAAACTGAGATGAGCAGTGCCCCCCTAGAGTCTGACATAACTGGACAGGAGAAATCTTTAGCTTTACTATTACTACGTACTACTACTATTACTACTACTACTATTATTATTAGTTAATCTTTAGTGAGATTCACAGCCTTTGGGGCTGGTTGATAGCTCCACAGCTCGGATCCAACCAAGGAGCTAGAAACTGTTCAGGTAGCGTCGGAGGATATAAGCTGCTCCAAGTAGGGTGGATTTTTGTAGAATCAGGGTATTCAAGTCTGATAAATTCAGAATTTCCAAATAGTGAGGTAGCCCTTTAGGTATTGCTCCAAGGGCTCCAATTACAATTGGGACAACAATTGGGATTATTATTATTAATTATTAATTGAATTTATGCAGGACTGTCTGTGTGGTTTATCTTTTCCCTCCCTCATCAAACTTGAGGTTTATGAAACAAAGAGCTATATTAAAGCCATTGCTTCTTGTCCTGCCTTAAGGTGCTTTGGAGAATAGCTTGACTCCCTCTTCTTTGGGCAGCCCCTCAAACAATGGAAGACTGCTATAATGCCACCCCCTAGTCCTTCTTTTCATCAGACTAGACATCCCCAATTCCTGCAATCATTCTTTACACGTTTTAGCCTCCAGCCCTCTAATCATCTTGGTTGTTCTTCTCTGAACTCTTTCCAGAGTCTCAACATCTTTTGTACACCATAGCAACCAAAACTGGATGCAATATTCCAAGTGTGGCCTTAGCTACTTGTAGAAAGAAGAAATGGAATTCAAGTAGGTTGGAAATGATGCTGACAAACGTATCCTCATAGAAGGGCTCTTTTAGTGTATGGCAGGGGGGGAAAACAGGTTTTTTAAAAAAATTACTAGAAGGCATAAACTACAGTGACTTCATCAGGTGCCTTTGGATTTCCAGTCCATTTATTGATTCCATCTGATAAAGTGAACGTAGCTTTACAAAAAGTAGCTGCAATTCATGTTTCTCAACCGTGTCTTCCTTAAGAATTTGAGGCATCTCACCGCCGATTTCATCCTTGACTCCGTCCCTAAGATCTTGGATGAATCTCCAGTTCTAGCTAAAGAGTCCCTCCAACAACACAACCACCTCCAATACAAGAGATTTAGTTGCCAGTCTAGGCATCCGTGCGATCTTCCAAATAGATTCCAGTTTTGGTTGCGCGTTGGACAGATGGCTTCCGAGTGGCGCATCAGTGTTTATTTTAATCAGGGAGATGGAGCTGAAAGAGGCCAGACAGCCGGGATGTGTTTGACAAGGACAGTGGCTGGTTGGCATTGCCAGGCTGGCTGACATCACACCAAAAACTAATTACTAATGTCTATTATGATAATTATTCCCCAGACACAAAGGGACTTTGCACGAGTGGATTAATCTGGTCAGAAGTCAATGATTTGTCTCTAGATTGAAACAGAAGATGTATCGGTACCTTTTGGCACTCTCCTGGGTGGGATGAGAACACACACACACACACACACACACACAAATAAATTTAGGCATGTTGTGTGTTGCTTGCCCAGGTTTCTGCACATGCCTGTCCAAAGCATTAGATGGCCTAGATCAGGTTTTTAAGTGGGTGTTGTGATTCTTCCACATGATTAAAAATCACCCCTTGTTTTATTTCTTTTAATGCTGTTTTATAGCCCATCAAGTAATTTTCATTTGGCTAATTTACCCGACTGGACCGTCTCCGTTCTGCTCCAAACGCAAATTGCCCCTTCTGTAATAGCAATAAATTTTGATTTTTGGGGAGAAACTTAAAAACCTAGCAACCCTCAAAGCTAGCTGCTTTATTTAAAAGAATTTGTTTTTAATCTTTGGCTCCCGATTACGATCTTGCCCTACCGCCAAAGCAGGTTCAAAATAATGAAAAACGCACCCTTAAATGTTCAACGCCCTACCTAAAAGCGATGTAGGACTGCACTCACCAATTATATTCACTAAAAGAGTTGAGAGCCTTTCGGCTTCGCCTTTTCCTAAACTCATTGGTAATGCCGGGAAAAATATTCATTTCCTTTCCAAATGAAAATTCAAAATCTGCTGGCTGCGATTCCTTTTTTCACTGAGGTTCACAGTCCAGATCGACCCTATTCCTTAAAAAACCAGGATCCCCACCTGACAGATGAATAGCCTCTTAATTCAAGACCTACAATCAGGGCTCCACCCCTCATCTACTCATCATCCCCATGCCCAGTGTCAGACGTGTCCCAATCTGATCCCTTAGGAAAGAAAGACCCTCGACTCCCATTTGGTTGAAGTGAAAGGTTATTTTTTACTAAGAACTGCAGTAAAGTCAGGCTAGATCTGGGTTTTCCGCACTCAAAAGATACAGAAAGGTTCCCCTCGTTGTTGTTTTGCACCCCCAGTCCATCTTCAGCCAATTGGAACTCGCCTTTTCATCTTTTCTTCGGGGCTCAAACGAATTTGGCTCCCTCCGATCCGCCTCCAACAGACGTTTGCCTCTTTCCCCACCTCGCCTGGCTTGGCTGGGTTCCCTGCTTGGCAGGACGCATGCACCGTGGATCCCGGGCATGAACAGGAGAGCCTGCAGGTGCTCTGGCATGGCTCTGTACCCCTGGTCTGGCCCTGCTTGGCAAAAACACCTTTAAGCCGATGGCTTAGACTCTCTTTTAGCCCCAACCTGAAAGGAAAGAGTCTCCTTTGCCCCCCCCAGTTTTATTGAAAAGCATCGGCAGGCCCTGGTGCACAAAGCTAGATACGAGGAAGAGAGTTGGGGAATGTGGCTTTTGGGGTGGAGTGGGGTGCCCCAAGGCAGCCTGTCAATTCCGAAGATGTCCCATGGAGCCTTCCCAGAAGATCTGTTGGATTAAATCCCTTTTGTTCAGCATCATTCAACAAGGGTCCTGAACCTCTGGTCCATGGCATGCCAGAAACCGTTTAGTTTAGTTTAGTTTAGTTTAGTTTAGTTTAGTTTAGTTTAGTTTAGTTTAGTTTAGCTCAGTTTAGTTTAGTTTAGTATAGTTTACTTTATGGTCATTGCACCTTGTACAACAAAATCAAACCCCATCTTCCGTGCACATCATGACCATGAAAATAAACACAAACACACATCCTTCACCCTCCACACATTGAACCAAACCCCCACACCGCACCAACACTGCACTATACAGCAGAATTCAAAAGAGTTACTGCCCTGGGTTAGAAGCTGTTTTTCAGCCTATTTGTCCTTGTTTTTATTATCCTGTACCATCTACGAGATGGTAATAATTTTTAAAAAGGGAGCCCAGGACGAGATGGATCTTTGAGGATGTTTTGAACTTTCTTAAGGCAGCGGGAGCTATAAAGCTCTTCCAAAGAGGGGAGAGGGCAACCCATGATCCTCTGGGCAATGACATTAACCCTCTGGAGTGCTGTCCTATCTGCCCTCTTGCAATTGGCAAAACCTACACAAGGGCAGTAAGTTAAGATACTTTCTATGGTGCAGCGGTAGAAGGTCACCAGCAGTGTTTCATCCTGTTGTTGTTTCCCCAGAAGTCTCAGGTAGTAGCATCTTTGCTGGGCCCTTTTGACCAGGGCTGCAATGTGGGCACCCCAGGTCAGGTCCCTCTTTTAGGGTAACACCCAGAAACTTAAAACTGGCCACTTGCTCCCCTCGGTCTCCATGGATAAGCAAGGGCTGGATGTCCGATCTGTTCCTTTTATAATCCACGTTCGGCGCAAACAAGCGAAGCCATGAAACCAAGCTTCCCCCACCCCTCCGGTCCATGGAAAAAACCTCTCCCTTTTGGGTCCCTGGCACCCAAAGGGTTATGGGCCGCTGATGTAGAAGCAACCCACTCCTGAATGCAAAGCAGAGGAGGGGGCGTTCGCCCACCCGCACCTGCCAGTGGAAAAATCACCTTTAGAACAGCATAAAATGCGGGCTCCAGGCTGGGTTTTCTGTGGCAAGGAATTGCAAGACAGACTGGCTGGCTAGTTGTCAAAAAATTACATCATATCGGAGCGAACGGCTTTTAAATCAAGCATCCATTATTCATGCATATTAACTGTTTTCTTCTTCTTCTTCCCGCCCGTTTTGTTTTTTAATCCACACTTTCTCTCTCCCTCCATCCCTCTCTCTCTCTCTCTCTCTCATTCCTCATTTTTCACCTAATTGTGTCTTTTCGCTGTCTCCTCCGTTTGTCCCTTCCTTCCTCTCTAGTCATTTTTTTTTCAAATTTTAGCTCATTTAGTAGATTTATTATTCCAACGAGTCTGCTTTTTGCTGGGGTTATCGATATGGCAGTCCTGAACTTAGAATCCTTTGTTTAGAGACTGTTCAAAGTCACACTGGCGCTGAAAAAAGTGACTTGCCATCCTGTCCTCACTCTTACGACTGTGGCAGCGTCCCCATGGTCACATGATCAGAATTCGGGCACTTATCAGCCGGCATGTATTTATGAGGGTCCCTGGATCATGGGATCCCCATTTGTGACCTTCCCATCCGGCCTCCGGCAAGCAAAGTTTAATAGGTTAACAGAGTTGGAAGGGACCTTGTAGGTCATCTAGTCCAACCCCTGCCCAAGGAGACCCTACACCATTTCTGACAGATGGCAGTCCAGTCTTTTCTTGAAAGCCTCCAGGGATGAAGCTCCCACAACTTCCAACGGCAACTTCTGTTCCATCGTGGAACAGATTGGTTGATTGTTCTCACTGTCAGGAAATTTCTCCTTATTTCCAGGTTGAATCTCTCCTGGTTCAGTTTCCATCCATTATTCCTTGTCTGGCCTTCGGGTGCTTTGGAGAATGGCTTGACCCCTTCCTCTCTGGGGCAGCCCCTTAAATACTGGAAGACTGCTATCATGTCTCCCCTGGTCCTTCTCTTCCCTAGACTAGCCATGCCCAGTTCCTTCAACCGTTCATTGTATGTTTTAGCCTCCAGTCCCTTCATCATCCTGCTTGATCTTCTCTGCACTTTTTCGAGCACCTCAACATCTTTTTTATAGTGTAGTGACCAAAACTGGATGCAGTACTCTAGGTGTGGCCTTACTAAGGCTTTCTAGAGTGGTATTAGTACCTCCCTTGATCTTGATTGTATCCCTCTGTTGATGCAATTTAGGATTGCATTGGCTTATTTGGCTGCCGCCGCACACTACTGGCTCATATTAAACTGATTGTCCAATCAGGAAAGCCGGATTCATTTAATGACTGTGTGATTCATTTAACAAACACAGCATAAAAGGTTGTACAAATCAGATGCAACTCATTTAAGTGCCTCGCATCATCTAATCTCGTTTCGAGCAGGAGTGAACTATCTAAATGCAATTTCCTCCCAGATTCTGGATAGATTTTGCTTTGATTGAACTCCTGTGCAAAAGATTTCGCTTGATTTGGAATTGCAGATTTGGGCAGCAGGGGACGTTCAGTTTCTAAATCTTTGCATTTGGGGCCGACGTGGCTGCAAGAAAAACTCCATTTACAAAGTAATAACTCAGTTTTTTTAATCTCTGCACCCATTTGTCTGCCCTTCCCTGCCTTTCTGCCCAAAGCTAAAGGTTCCCAGTGACCAACTTTTAGGTTTTTTTAAAGTTTACTTTATTGTCATTGCACCCTGTACAATGAAATTAAATGCCACCTTCAGTGTACATTATAACTATAAAAAGAAAATACAAACACACATCCTTCTCATTCTCTCCAATTGAATTGAAACCCCTGATATTGCGTTAATAAAAATAATAATTTCATCCTGGCGAAGAGGTGGCATTAGGCTAATGCATGGCCCAAATGCTAGAGAAAGCCAAGCCATGAATAATTGATTCTGCTCTCCTGTAGCCCAATGAAGTCCCGATTGCTCAGCCTTATTAAAAGAGAGAGTGCGAGGCGGGGCCAAGACAAGTAAAGGGCGTTGAGGGATTTGTAACACGGGAAGAATCGCCCACGAAATGGAGGCCGTTGTGTTGTGTTGTGTTCCCCCCACCCTCCCCCTTATCTCCGAGGTCTTTAACTCAACGTCATGGTAAAGGCTGACTTAAGTCATTTGGGGATATGTTGAATTATTCAGTGCAAGGCCGAATGGGGGCCAATTGGAATCCAGAAATTTTTGATTTTGAGAGCTTGGAAATGGTTGAGTTTAGGAAGGTTGGCTTCGTTGGGCATATCTGCTGGACAGAGATTGTCCCTGGCAAAAGGGCATAGTCCAGAGCCGTGATGGCACGCATGCCGGAAGTGGCACGCAGAGCCACCTCTCTGGGCACGCCAGCCATTGCCCGTTGCTCTTCCGGGTTCTGGCATGCGCATGTGTGGGAGTGCCGGAAACCGGAAGAGCAGTTCCCCGGCATGCATGTACGAGCTGGGAAGCTGAGCTTCTGGTTTCCGGCATGTGCATGCATACCAGGCAACTGGTCTTTGCACACGCATGCACTCCAGAAACAAGAACACCAGGTGGCCAGCACGCATGTGTGCGCCGGAAACTGGAAGCTCAGCCCAGTGACCTTAACAACAGTATTTCTCAATGTTGGCAACGACCTGTGGACTTCAACTCCCAGAATTCCCCATTCCTCAGCTTGCCGAGGAATTCTGGGAGCCGAAGTCCACAGGTCTTAAAGTTGCCAAAGTTGAGAAACATTGCATTAGAAGGCCAATGCTTTTATCAACGTATCACTGTATACATTTACTGTCCAGAGCTTCCAACTAGCATGACCAACCCACCTGGGAAATGACAGTCTTAACCAAAAAAACAATAGTGTTCCAGATGGACATCCCTCAAAACTGCCGAGCTTTGTTGCCTTGGATTAAAGCCGTGTTTTGAGGTCACTATTGTTACTTCTTTCTTTTATCCTTCTCATTCTCCTTTTATGATACAGTGGCCTAGAGTGGATCTCTCCCCTCACAATCAGGAGGCTGTGAGTTTGATCCTAGATAGAGGCAGATATATTTCTCTCTCTGGGCACAATGAGAATATATCTGCTGAATAAAACTCCGTACTGGCGACAGGAAGGGCATCTGGCCATTGGGCTTAATAACATTTAAATAATTTTAAATTTTTGTAGTGTGTGTTTTACGATGTGAGCCTGAGTCCTTCAGGAGATAGGGCGGCATACAAGTCCAAACAATCAATCAATCAACAAACAAACACTCAGCTCCATTCAGTTGTCCTGACTCCACCCGCAAGGGATTATGGAGGTCATTAAAAGAGGATGATGATTCTCTTTTGATGATTCACCCGGCTGTTTTATTTTTATTTTTTAATCAAATGAATGTTCTGCCCAGAAGATAAATTGCTGAAACCGAAGTCCGAGCCAAAGAAGTGATGTATGAAATCCAAGCTGCAGACAATCACAAGTCCAATCCATTGTCCTCAGCTGACACCCCCCACCCCTGTGTTTCTTCTTCCAGATCCTCCTCTACAACGTGGAAACGGGGCAGTGTGTAACTCAACTCGGAGGTCCTTTGGGTGACTTCACGTGCCTCAACCTCCAGGACAGCCCCCCCAACATGCTGGTAGCTGGAAATAAAGTCAGAAGGTAAATCTAAGCCAGGGTGGTTGGGCTAACATTGTGGGGGCATGTTTTAAATTTGGGGCAGGCGCCTCGGGGCCAAAGGCAGGATGATAACAGATAAACAGATAATCAGAGTTGGAAGGGACCTTGTAGGTCATCTAGTCCAACCCCCTGCCTAAGCAAGAGACCCATTTCTGAGAGATGGCAGTCCAGTCTCTTCTTGAAAGCCTCCAGGGATGAAGCTCCCACAACTTCTGAGGGCAACTTCTGTTCCACTGGTTGATTGTTCTCACGGTCAGGAAATTTCTCCTTATTTCCAGGTTGAATCTCTCCTTGATCAGTTTCCATACATTACTTCCTTGTCTGACTTTCAGGTGCCCTGGAAAATAGCTTGATCCCTTCCTCCTCTCTGTGGCAGCCCCTCAAATATTGGAAGACTGCTCTCATGTCTCCCCTGGTCCTTCTGTTCCCTAGACTAGCCAGGCCCAGTTCCTGCAACCGTTCATCGTATATTTTAGCCTCCAGTCCCCTCATCATCCTGGTTGCTCTTCTCTGCACTCTTTCCAGCATCTCAACATTTCTAAGTTGAATCTCTCCGTGTTCAGTTTCCATCCATTCTTCCTTGTCTGGCCTTCGGATGCCTTGGAAAATAGCTTGTCCCCCTTCCTCTCTGTGGCAGCCCCTCAAATATTGGAAGACTGCTCTCCTGTCTCCCCTGGTCCTTCTCTTCCCTGGACTAGCCAGGCCCAGTTCAAGACTTTCAAGAAGAGACTGGACTGCCCTCTGTCAGAAATGGTGTAGGGCCTCCTGCTTGAACGGAGGGTTGGACTAGATGACCTACAAGGTCCCTTCCAACTCTGCTAATCTAATCCTTTGTGCATTAGGTAATGGTTGGCTGCTGTTTCCCTTCCACCAAGCTCATTGGTCTCCTCCCCTCTTCCTTTTTTTTTAAAAAAAAGAATTGCATTCGGTGGACGCAGTTGGTGCACGTCCCAGCAAGGTCCTTGAAGTGCCGCCTCCTTTCTCACTGACAGTCACTAAAATGAGCCTGGCGTGGAAAACCTCACTTCCTGGAAGAGCCAGCCAAGAAAAATTACCCCGGGGGGAGAAATTCCTGAAGCCAGACGGCTTCGTTTTCCCACCAAGCAGCAGCCAAAACGTACATTGGGGCGGTTCTGATGCCCCTCCAGTTTTGTTTTGTTTTTTAAAAAGGACTGTTCTCCACCTGAACAGGTTCCAGGTTGAACAGATTAATAGCCTTCCTGTCCTTAGCTTTGCCAGTCCTGTTTTCGTTGGTTTTCCCGTCGTCTTTTTTTTTTTTAATTACATTTATATGCAGCCTTCTCCGGAGACTCAGGCTGCTCACACTTTGGAGCGCAACCCAATGCGCTCAGCAATAGCCTTCCTAACTTCCCTTGACAGAAATGTCGATTCATTGGAAAGGGCAGATGCAGCTCACCTTCCTGTGCTTAGTCTCTCAGACAGAGCAGAGTAACAGAGCTAGAAGGGACCTTGGAGGTCTTCTAGTCCAGCCCCCTACTCAGGCAGGAAGCCCCATACGGGTAGTCCTCGGCCACAAGGGGGGGCCACGTGCTTAGCTTCGTGGCGGAATGGCAATGGGCACCCTCACCCATTTTAATCCAGCTGTGGAAATAAACCTCCTCCCAGAAGTCCACGCAGGAATCTGGAACTTACATGAGACTGCCTACTAACAGATTAACAGAGTTGGAAGGGACCTTGTAGAGGTCATCCAGTCCAACCC
>CM019165.1:6133136-6158893 GCA_009733165.1 Naja naja
TTCCTTCCTTCCTTCCTTCCTTCCTTCTTTCCTTCCTTCCTCCCTCCCTTTCTTCCTTTCCCCCTTCACACATGTCTTGCTGGACAGGTTGTTTGTTTTAATAAAGTTTTTTATTTTTATTTTTTTACATCTCTTCACATGGGCAACATGATTCCAGATTACAGCATTTATACATAGTCATAATTACATTTTCAACTTTCTTATTTAATATCACATCATTTTATTATCCACTCCACTAATCCTTAAATAAGTTTCCATTTCATATTTCAATTCATTGATTCAGTTTCAAAATCATTTCATCCTTGCATATACTTCCAGCTTTTTATCCTATTATTTCCATTGTCGTGACCACCTATTTGTTTACATTGTACATTGTTATCTTCATTAACTTTCTCAAGACCAATATATATGGAATCAGCTGCCCCTGGAGCTTCGGGTGGCCCCTGACCTCCGATCCTTCCACCGTGGCCTGAAAACTTGGCTGTTCCAACTTGCTGACCTGGACTGATGGAGGGATGGCGAGTTTTAGTGAACTGTTTTTCAATTTTTATTTGATTATTGGGTTTCATATTTAATTCTTTTTAATATTGTTATGCGTGTATTGTTTTTATGATTGTATGCCGCCCGAGTCCTTCGGGAGATGGGGCGGCATAGAAATCCAATAAATAAATTAAGTAAACAATAAAAAAGACTAAAAACAATAAATATAGTAAACAATAAAAAAAGAGTCAAAATAAAATAAAGTCAATATACTTAGGATCCACATGGTATATCCCTCAATCTACAATATATCTTATATTTATTCCAAAACCATTCATACAACCCTTTCATATTTTTTTCTGGGCTGGGTGTTAAGAGTCCAACACACCCAATCTCAAGTAGGTTGGCCTCCAAGTTGCCTCCAGAGAGTAATTTACCAAGACACCTTCCCATCAATCCTCGTGCAGGGTTCGGCTCCCGATGGGATCGCATGAACTCATACATTGATTTCTCATTTTGATAAAGCCGACGCAATAATCCCAGCAGAAGCCGTTGATTGGCTTTCCCTAACACCCCAATCCTGGGGCTGGCGGGACACAAGAGGCTTCCAAGGGGTTCTCTTCTGACTACCTGCTCTCCCGTTTTAATGTTACGCCGTTAAGAGGCGGCGGCTGGCTTTAGAAGGGAATTAGACCTCCTCCCAGGTGGATGTGGGCCTTTGCTGATCCTGCCTTGGGAGATGTAAGTGGAGCTGCCAGATCCAGATCCAGTCTACCTTTGTTGCCGTGGAGCGCTCAAAGATCCGTGGCTGGAAATAGCTTGCTGGCTCGTAAGAAGGAGAACAACAACTAGATCCCAAGGCTTATCAGTCTGTTCTTTTTATTTGACGAGGACATTTAACCCTTTAGGTCTTTCTATCTGCAAGTAAGTCCTCAAGTTACGACCGCAGCTGAGCCCAAACTTTCCGTTGCTAAGGGAAGCAGTGAATGTTGCCCCATTTTATCTGTGATAATAATCAACCATTCAACTATTCAGACAACCGGAGACAGGTGAACAATATATAAGAGCTTTATTATGAAGCTTTTGCAAAAGGGAATTCTGCTCATGGGCAGAAGGCGTGGTTCCCAGGAAGGCTGGGGTTTATATACAGGTTCAAATATACAGTCTCTGCCCCTTTCCGGGTTCACAATCTATCCAGCTATGTATCCAGCTATGCAACACCCCTATTATTGTAACATAGCATCTGTTTCCTCGTCCTGTTTATCCGTTTCCATTTTCAGTAATCGCCTTCATTAACATGACCCTGGACAGCGTGACCTGCCAAATATATAACCATTATACAAAACAATTCTCACATAATATTCCAGTAAATTATCTTAGGTTAACACAGAGGTTAAAAATGCCCTTCCCATCGCTTTATATTTTCACAGGTGTCACTTTACATATCACAGTTTCCTTGCCACAGCTGTGGGGTGGATCGCTGCCGTTTGGTAAGCGAGTCACTAGGTTCTTAAGTGAATCTGGCTTCCCCCATCAACTTTGCTCATCAGGCGGTCACAAAAGGATCAGCGACCTCCGGCACACTGCATGCGGTCATAAATGTGAGCCAGTTGCCCAAATGTGGCGGGAAAAGTCATAAAAACGGCGGCAAAACTCACCCAATTTTTCACTTAGTGACCTAAAGTTTGGGCTCAATTGTGGCCGTAAGTCCAGGACCACCCGTATCCAGTGGCAACTTACATTCTCTTGTTTGAGGCAAAGAAACAGGACCGAAAACCAAAACACCAGCCGTTGTTTCCCCTTTAAGGACTAGTAGATTGCCTTCCTATTTAAGCATGCAGGACGGGGCAGGTGTAATCCTGCATCCCACCCACTTAAACATTTACATTCCCTTCCCTTGCTTTGCAGGGTGATGGTGTACGACCTCCGCACAAGCCAGCCTGTGTCCTGCTTCACGGGACATCAGTTGGGGTCTCGGGGGTGCAGATGGACGACTGGAAGGTGGTCAGCGGAGGAGGGGAAGGGCTGGTCTGCGTGTGGGACCAGCGCATGGGCAGCAAGCTCTGGGAAATGCATGCCAGGTGAGACCCTACCTGCTTTAACTGATTGGCAGAGCTGGAAGGGGCCTTGGAGGTCATCTAGTCCAACCCCCCACCCACCCAAGCAGGAGACCCTGCACCATTTCTGACAGATGGCAGTCCAGTCTCTTCTTGAAATTCTCAAGTGATGAAGCTCCCAAAACTTCCGAGGGCAACTTCTGTTCCATGGATTGATTGCTCTCCCTGTCACAAAATGTCTCCTTATTTCCAGGTTGAATCTCAGTTTCCATCCACTATTCCTTGTCTGGCCTTTGGGTGCTTTGGAAAACAGCTTGACCCCTTCCTCTTCTCTGTGGCAGCCCCTCAAATATTGGAAGATGCTATCATGTCTCCCTGGTCCTTCTCTTCACTAGACTAGCCAGGCCCCGTTCCTGCAACTGTTCATCGTATCTTTTAGCCTCCAGACCTTTGATCATCTTAGATAAATTCAGATTAACAGAGTTGGAAGGGACCTTGTAGGTCATCTAGTCTAACCCCCTGTCCAAGAAGGAGATCCTACTACACCATTTCTGACAGTTGGCAGTCCAATCTCTTCTTGAAAGCCTCCAGGGATGAAGCTCCCACAACTTCCAAAGGCAACTGCTGTTCCATGGGTTGATTGCTCTCCCTGTCAGAATATCCCTGCCTATTTCCAGGTTGAATCCCTCCTTCCCAGACAGTCTTCCAACAAGCAAAGCCAGTGGGAGAAGTTGGATTCATTTAACGGGCACAGGATCTGCTTAGCAACCATGGCAAAAACTCATGAGATTGAGCGTGACTCAGTTAACAACTGCATCACTCAGGGATGAAAGTTCCGTTCCCAGTTGTGGTCGTGAATTGAGGACTCCCTGTTACTTCTGCAAGATGCAGCTGGACCAAGGAAGAAATGCACTAGAAGAAGAAATCCCCCTTCCTTCCTTCCTCTTCCTCCTCCTCCTCATTCCTTATTCCATTTCTTCCTGCTCCAGCTGCATTTCAGAAAGCTTCCACTTGAGGGCGCCCAAAACTATTCTTCTGCTTTTAGAAACATAGTTTTCTGCTATCTCCTCTCTCTCTATCTTCTTGCCCCACTTTACAAAGCAGAAACTTAGGTTTCCTGTGACTGGCATCACAAGACAGACCAGCCTGGCGTTTGCTTCGGAGGCATGACCAGCAAACTGCATTTTCCCCAGGGGTCAGCCTTACTTAGACAGAATGGGACATCCTCCGTGCCCTGGGGGAGAAGTTTAAAAAAATCAGAAGAGAGTCGAGGTTTTCATACATACAGGTCACCCTCAACTTACAACCACAACTGAGCCCAACATTTCTGTTGCTGAGCAAGGCAGTTGGAACAGAAGTTGCCTTCAGAAATCGTGGGTGCTTCATCACTGGGGGTTTGTTTAAGAAGAGACTGGACAGTCACTTGTCTAAAATGGTAAATGGCTTCCTGCTTGAACAGGGGGTTGGGCTAGAAGACCTCCAAGGTCCCGTCCAGCTTCTATTCTATTTCTATTCTATTACTATTTCTATTCTTATTCCTATATTCTATTCCTATTCTAATTCTAATTCTAATTCTGTTGTCACTTTTTCCCCAGGCACCCAGTTCGCCACCTGCGCTTCAACTCCCACAGCCTCATCACGGCCAACGTCCCCAATGAAAAAACGCCCCGAGGTGCCAGCATCACGGACGACGATTTGACCGCTCACCGAAGGTGAGAACTGACCACTCCCAGGGGTACCTTTATCTAAGCCAGCAGGGGGCGCCCTGTGACATCACTCTCTCAGTGCCGCTAGACTACAATCCCCAGCAGTCTCAGCTAGGCAATATTGCACGATGGGAGAAGGGTGGTAAGAGGTTCCAGAACCCATTATTATGGGTTGGGCTGGCTAAGGGTGATTGCTATTGGCCTCCCTTCCTCTTGGAATACAGAGCAGTTTAGCTCCCCAAATCTTGTTTCAAATCTTCTCTTCTTCCCTCCCCTTCCCACTCCTTCCACTTTATTCTTCTTTACCCTTCTCTTCTCTTCTCTTACTCTTACTCCTACTCTACTCTACTGTTCTCTTCTGTAATTTCTTCTCCACTTTCCTCTTTCCTTCTCTCCTCTCCTCTCTTCTCCCTTCCCACCTATTTCCTCATATCCTGAGCAGACTCCCAAGAAGCCTCTCCCAGACTCTTCCAGAGAGTTGACATATCTAGAGGTGTTTTCTTGACCTTGGCCACTTTAAGATATGTGGGCTTTGAACTGCTGGGATCCAGGCGGGTTGAAAAGCATTCTGCTTATTTTCTTCTCCCTTCTCTCTCATTGCTTCTCATAGGCATCGAGGGATCATCTACTCCTACGAGTTCTCCGTGGACCAGCTGGTGGCAGAGAGCATCCTTCCTATCTGCCGTTCCTCGTACAACGAAATGACCGGCTACAACTACAATATTGGCCTTGTGGTCCCCTACGACAACATCTAGGCAGTGCGGGAAGAAGAAGGGAAAGCCAAAGCCTCTGGATCATGGTCGTCCCAAAGGTGCTGTTTCCAAGAGGCAGCTGGGCTTTCTGGTTGTTGTGGCTGTTTTCCTTTGAAGACGTTTCACTTCCCAACTGAGCAGCTTTTTGGATGAGAAGTGGAAACGTCTTCAAGGAAGAAGAAAGCCCAGGGGACTCTTGGAAAAAGCACCTGTGGGACAAAGACCAACTAAGCTGGACCCTGGAGAAGGGGGCAAGGATGGAGGTCTTGGGAGGACTCAGGCTGGCCAAGCAGGCAGCAGCAGCAGAAGGGGGGCACAAAACTCTAATAACAGCACGGTAGGAATGAAGAGATGGTGGCCCACAGGAACCATGATAGATAGGCAAGAACCAGGAGATAATAACAAAGGCTGTAGCCCAAGGATCAGGTGGTAGTAATAAAGGCTGTAGCCCAAGAACCAGAAGGTAGTAACAATGGACTGTAGCCCAAGAACCAGGAGGTAACAAGGCTGTGGCCCAAGAACCAGAGGTAGTAATCAAGTGTGTTCCCCACACATGCAGAGACCACACTGGGGGGAGGGGAAGTCCATTCCTTTCACCTGGTTCAGCGCCGCTTTTCCAGAGCAGGCACCAACGCTACCTGCAACATCTGGAGATCTACCCGCAACAACTGGAAAAGAAGAGACTTTGGGAGCGGGTTTTTTTTTTTTTGTAAATAAAGTCTCTTTATTAAGCGATGGTCTCGGGACGAGGGGCGGGGTAGGTGTGCTTGAAAAACGGCTGTCTTATTGTCGGTGCTTGAGAAACCTCCAAATTTTTTTTTTTAATTACCCTTCTCCAAGACTCAGGGGCTTACAATGTTGAGCACCCCAATGTGCAATTGGGAGAAGGACGTCCTGCCACACGTTCCACCACAGGTAAGTCGAGCACAGGTGTGTGTTAAGTATCCTTTCTCCTCCAGCTTCACTGGCACTTGGCCTGATTGCACCCGGACTGGTGAAGCAGCGCCCCCTCCCTCTTAACCGTGCTGCCTAAGGGTGCTGGGAGTTGTAGTACACCTCTAAGCTGGTGCGGCGTGAAGGTTCTCCTTTGCCTGATCCGGTCTCTCCATGCCAGCTGGGTCAAATAATGGGGCACGAGTCATCTTTGGAGGCCTCCCTGCTGGGTGGGCTAGGGCAGCTGCCAAACCAGCAGGGAGGGCACCATAGGTACTGCTGTCCTCGGCCTCTGCAGCATGGGCTGAAGATGATGGGACTGGGTGGCCAGAGAGAACTGGAGAAGGGATGGGCAGGACCTCAGCGCCTGAGAGTTTGCAGTCCTTGTGCCATCAGGAAAAGAGCGACTAGTATATATAAGGGACACAGGGGCCTTTCCTGGGCAGCTTTACAAGTTCTTGTTTCCATGTTGAGCTAATGCCAACAGTTTCCCCAAAGGAACCTTTTCCAGAATAGGAAGATGGTTTTGGTGTGCTGGAGGTAACCTGATGCCCCCATCAAGACACTTCCTTTTGTAGGAACTTTCTTCTGGAAAACTTGTAGATCAGGGGTCTTCAAACTTGATAGCTTTAAGATTTGTGGACTTCAACACCCAGAATTCCTCCTCCAGCCATGTTAGCTCAGGAATTCTGGGAGTTGAAGTCCACAAGTCTTAGACTTGCCAAGTTGGAAGACCCTTGATCTTATCCTATCCTACTTCTCTTTATCTATCTATTCTATCTATCCTATCTTTCTCTCTCCATCTATCTCTGTTCTACCTCTCTTTCTCTATCCTATCCATCTCTCTTTCTATCTATTGTACCTCTTTATTTCCAGGAGTCTTCAAACTTGATAGCTTTAAGACTTGTGGACTTCAACTCCCAGAATTCCTCCTCCAGCCATGTTAGCTCAGGAATTCTGGGAGTTGAAGTCCACAAGTCTTAAACTTGCCAAGTTGGAAGACCCTTGCCCTAGAGGGAAAATGTGACATGCTAGAGGCCCCTGGGTTGCCTCTATATAGATATATAGATATATATATATGTAATTATATAATTATGCATATATAATTATATATATAATTATATATATAATTATAGATAGATATATATATGTAGGTCTTGGTGTATTCGGGCCTTGTCCTGTGTAAGATTGAGAATACCTTGGCAACGTTTTGACGAGATCCCACTCGCCATCTTCAGGCTGGTGTCTTCGGCTTTGTGCTTGTGCCAGCAAAAGCTGACCTCAAACTCAGAGGAATGTCACATCACAGCCTTCCACCTAGGACACTACATCACAGAACTCAGGACATTACAACACAAAACATCAGGAGGTTGCAACACAGACAACGACCCAGGAGATTACAGCACCACACCCTGGACGTCACAACAATAGAACTCAGAAGGTCATCACACAGCCCATTACCCAGGTCGTTACAACACAAAAGGCTGAGAGACACACAGCCAGCACCTCAGCCACACAGGGTCTCAGGAAAAAGCCATCCAATCTGCATACATCAACTCCATCAACCAATCAAGAAGTAACAACACAGCCAACTCTGGAGTTTAAAAGGGAAAAACAGCCACAATCACACACTTCTCCCAGAAGAATGAAGCTGAAGACACCAGCCTGAAGATGACGGATGAGATTTTGTCAAACGCTTGCCAAGGTATTCTCAATCTTACACGGACAAGACCGAATACACCAAGACCTACATACCTTTACCCGTGAAAATCTACGAAAACATATATATATATTTATATACATATATATGATATATCTATGGTATCTATATCTTGAGTTATAGAAGAAAGATGTGTACACACGTAGCTGGATGTATATTGTGTATACGAGTGAGGGCAGTGTTTTCCAAACTTGTCAAGAGGCAGGGCACTTCAACTCCTGAGTAATTCTGGAGGTTGAAAGCCACGTGTCTTAATTGGCAAGTTTGAAAAAGAGTGCTCTTAAGATTGCCAGCTCTGGGCTGCAAAAACATGGTAGGCCACTAGAGGGCGCCAAAAATAAACTTTAGCTGCCCTCTAGTGGCTTTCTTCCTTTGCAGCCCAGAACTCGTAACCTTAGTATGTGGTATACACACCTTAATATATGGTAATATGTAGATGTATAAACATATTGCCATATATTAGGGAATGTACCTCTTATTACTGTGTGTGTCTGTACATTAACACAGATACATACAGTCACCTAGGCTAAGATCTATTGGGGATTTCCTAATAGACGTTAGCCTATGTTACTCTATGTGTCTTAATACAGACCCATGGAGTAATATAGGCTGAGTCTATTAGGAAGAAGGTCCCGGTAGATCTTTGCCTAAGGTGGCTGTATGTATCTTGTGTTAATGTACACAGACACACAGTAGTAGGGGTGTGTCCGAGCATATGGCAGTGTCCCAGGCACACTGTGACTTGACTATAATTGAATGTGTGTGTGGTGTAGATGCTTTTGGTTTGGTTTTGGGTGGGGTTTTTGTTTTTTGCCATCCAGCTTCTCATCCAAGAAGCTTCTTCAGTTCTGACTGAATGGTGGGGGATGGAAGGATTTATATTCTTCACATTCATCTGGTTGTTAGCACTCCAAAGATCAGTTGTTAGCTCTTGAGAGTCGTCGAAGCCACTTTGGGGGTTTTATCTGTACCCTGAGGGGGGGGTCACCTAAATCGGGGTGCAGATGGGTGTGGGGCTTTCTTGGGACTCCTGAAAGGTCTGTGCTGGAGACAGGAGAGAGGTGGCATCGTATCCTTCCCCTTCTGTTGAAAGAACTGTTTGGTTTTAACACAGATGACCTCTTTGTGCCCCCCCTTTCAAACCAGTGTTTCCCTGTGTCCAGAATGTGGACTTTGCTGTCTTCAGAAGAGTGACCTTCATCTTTCAAACGCAGCTGGGCTGCTGTCCCAAAAGGTGCTTTTTTTCAAGAGGCAACTGGTCTTCCTTTGTTTTTCCTTGAAGAGGTTTTGCTTTTATTTATTATTTATTAATTGGATTTCTGAGTGGCCCCATCTCCCTGAGGACTCAAGGGCATAAACCATAAAAACAGTACAAAATATACAATTAAAAAGAAATAAATAAATAAGATTCATCCAAGAAGCTTCTTCAGCTGAAGTGATGAACTAAAGAAGCATCTTGCTTCTTCAAAGAAAAACCAGAAAAGCATCTTTGGGACAACTGTGACCTGGAGGACTGAGAATCTCCATAGATGGACTGCTAAATCTTGGCCTGATGTGTTTGTTTTGCTGTGTTGTGCCATGCGTTTGTGAATAAAACCACAAACGCATGGCACAACATAGGAGAACAAACCCCTCAGGATAAGACACTGAAGTATACAGAAAACACACATCATGTTTACACTTTATTCTCACCATCCACTGGAGCAAAAACATGGGACTCACCAGGGACTCCAACCTTGGCCACTTTAAGCCTGGGGGAATTCTGGGAGTTGAAGTCCTCCAGGCTTAAAGTGACCAAGGTTGGAGACCCCTGTTCTACACTACAAGGCTGAAGGTGTTTACCTACCAGCAAAGAGGGAAAAGAACTAAGACACATCAAAAGAAGCCCTCAGAACCTGTGGCTATCCCAACTGGGCCTCCATTAAACCCAGATAAAGATCCAGTAGGACCCTTTATCCTCCACACGAGACAAAGAAGATAACACACGAAGCAACATCCATATGTGGCAGGAATACCTGAAAAGCTCATGAAGGTTTTCAACACGACACAAATGCACACTTTAAAGCCAAGAATACACTAAGGCAGCGTTTCTCAACCTTGATAAACTTTTTAAGGTGTGTGGACTTCAGCTCCCAGGATCCCTCAGCCATGCTCACTCAGGAATCCTGGGAGTTGAAGCTCACCTGTCTTAAAAGTTGCCAGGTTGAGAAAGGTAGAAGCTCATCCACTCTTAAGGGCTAAAAACATTCAGGCACAAACTGAGCAGTGCAATCTGTGCAGGGCAGTACAGTGAGCCATGTACAGATCTGTACACTGGAGAAACAAAACCACTTCACATTTGCATGGTGACACATGGGAGGAGAAACCCACTGGGACAAGATTCAGCAGCCCATCCACGTCAGAAAGACGAAGGCCACTTTTCTCAAGACAGCAAAGTCCACGTTCTGGACAGAGGTGGTCTGAAAAGGGGCCCAAAGAGGTCATCTGTGTTAAAACCAAACAGCCCTCTCTCAACAGAGGAAGAGGAGAGGGGACATGACACCACCTACCTCCTGTCTCCAACACCGTCCTTTTGGCGGTCCCAAGAAGGCCCACGCCCATTTGCACCCCAATTCAGGTGACCCCAAGGGTACAGATAAACCCCCAGAGTGGCCTCAAGGACCCTCAAGAAAGCTAATGACTGGTCCTCAGAGTGCTAAGGACCAGATGATTGTGAAGAATATAAATCCTTCCATTCCCCACCATTTGGTCAGAACTGAAGAATCTTCTTGGATGAGAAGCGAAACATTGGGGCATATATATACATACATACATACATACACATACATACATATATACATATATACACACATAAACACACACAGAGAGACTTGTTAGCATAATTTATTTATTCCAGGAATAGATAAATTATGCCTATCTCTCTCTCTCTGTGTATATGTATATATCTACACATACATGCATATTAGCATATTTTAGCACATAAATAGAACTATCTGTACTAAATGCTAATATGTACATAGTAGAAGAATGCCTATATATATATTACTACTTAAAAGCCAGTACAGGTAATCCTCTACTTAAAACAGTTCATTTAGTGAAGTTACAACAGCGCTTAAAAATGTAACATGAATGTTTTTCGCATTTACAATTAACATGATTAAAATCCAGAAGCTTGGCAATTGACATATATATAGAGATTTTCACGGGTAAAGGTATGTAGGTCTTGGTGTATTTGGGTCTTGTCCCGTGTAAGATTGAGAATACCTTGGCGACGTTTCGACAAGATCCACTTGCCATCTTCAGGCTGGTGTCTTCGGCTTTGTGCTTGTGCCAGCAAAAGCTGACCTCAAACTCGGAGCCAAACCAAGGCCCGGAATGTCACATCACAGCCTTCCACCCAGGACACTACATCACAGAACTCAGGAGATTACAACACAAAACATCAGGAGGTTGCAACACAGACAACGACCCAGGAGATTACAGCACCACACCCTGGATGTCACAACAATAGAACTCAGAAGGTCATCACACAGCCCATTACCCAGGTCGTTACAACACAAAAGGCTGAGAGACACACAGCCAGCACCTCAGCCACACAGGGTCTCAGGAAAAGCCATCCAATCTGCATACATCAACTCCATCAACCAATCAAGAAGTAACAACACAGCCAACTCTGGAGTTTAAAAGGGAAAAACAGCCACGATCACACACTTCTCCCAGAAGAACAAAGCTGAAGACACCAGCCTGAAGATGACGGATGAGATTTTGTCGAAACGTTGCCAAGGTATTCTCAATCTTACACGGGACAAGACCCGAATACACCAAGACCTACTTATATATATATATATTATATCACAAAAGTTGAGTTTGGCCCAATGCCTGTGTGTGTGTGTGTGTGTACACACACACACACATATATGGCAGAGCTCTCACCTCACAATCAGGAGGCTGTGAGTTCAATTCTAGGTAGAGGCTAATGTTTGGAATAGACTCACCTGCTCGAGCCAGGGGGTTGGGCTAGATGACCTCCAAGGTCCCTTCCAACTCTTGTTATTCTATGAGATATGTATGTATATATGACGGTTGCAATGTCCTGGAATTACGTGATCGCGTTTTGTGACACGAGAAGCAAAGGTTGTCACTAACTCAACAACTGCAGTGATTCCCTTAACAAAGGTAGCAAGAAAGAACTGCAACTTGGGCCAAACTCGCTTGTGACAAAATGCCTGCCTTAGGAACAATTGGACTCCCTTGTGGTCATTAAGTCAAGGACTACCTGTAATATATATAGCCATTTGCCCCAAAAGCTGACTTACTGTGGGGCAGAGATAGCACCCCCTTCAGACTTGGAACAAGGGGTCCTGTTAGTGTTTTGGGGGGCTTATCTCAGCCCAGGAAGCTAGAAGTAAAACACAACTGCATAAATATAGGCAGCACTACGACAATTGCATGAGAACTGAGGTCCTTTTACTGGAGGCCAGAAGGTTGCTCTTCAAGATGGGAATCCACGTGGCTGGTCCAGATGGGTCTGAACTTTGTGGATCCGTGGCAGCTGCTCCATCAGACATGTGGCCCTCCCACCCACCCTCCAAAGCCTCCCACCACCCGGTTGCAGCTACTCTGCCACCGTCAGTAGCAGAACGCCATGGGTTCCAGCGTGAGGAAGCGAACATGCATCTTGGTCTCTATGTCGATGCCTTCCCATATCTGGCATTGAAAGAGGGGAGGGAAAAAAACACAATCTCCGATTCTGCAATCATTTTAAATCGTACTTCAAAAAAGGAGCAAGTGTTGCAATCCAGGACTCAACTCACACTTTTTTTTAAAAAAAAAATTCATATTTATATCCCGCCCTTCTCCAGAGACTCAGGGTGGCTTAGAATTTTTGGGATACAACCCAATGCGCTCAGCAATAGCCTTCATTCCATTGTACATGCCTGCTTATTACTAAGCAGCATTTTTACAAAGTCAGCTTAATGGCCCCAACAATCTTGGGTCCTCAATTTACCTACCCCGAGAGGATGGAAGGCTGAGTCAACCTTGAGCCTGGTGGGATTCGAGCCTGCAGTAATTACAGGCAGCTGGAACTAAGTGCTAGGCTATTAACAGCCTGCACCACCAAGGCCCTTGACTTGGCCTTAAGATCCCCCCCCCCCAAAAAAAATACCTGGTGGAAAGGGATTTACTCCAAAGGTGATGCATGGACTTCCCTACCTTTGTCTGGTCCTTTCTGAGGCACTCAAAGTCTTCTGATTGAACCTTTTCCCGTCTCTTAAGGAAGACTCTTCTCCGCTTTCCTTTAGTTAATTCACTTAACCCTACCCACCCCATGTAAAGTCTGTACCCATATAGCAGTTTTTGCAAGATAGCTAACTGATATTCAGAGGACTTCCAACCCTAATCCACCACCTCTCCCCTACGCTGATTATTTGGGAGACTTTGCGTTGAAAAAAAAGACCCCATTACTGAGATTATTTCTGTGAATTTGGAAATGAGTATTTTTTTAAAAACAAATTGCAAGGGGTTTGTTTGGCAGAGCTGAGTAGATCTCTTGGCCTTAAAATTCCCACCCACCCAGCCCCAAAAATACCTGGTGGAAACGGACAGGAGGCCAGCCTCCTCTTTCTATCTAAGCCGATAAAAATGCAAAAAAAGATGGACTCACCTTCAGGAAATCATCAAATGTGATCCCTTCGTAGACTTGGTCTGGCTCCTAAGATTAGGAAGGAAAAGAGATTCGTTTCAGGAAGGGAGAATAAAAAGGAAATAATCAGAAGAAGTTGAAAAGGAAATGCACCCTAACATTCAGGAAATTCCGAAGATTAAATTTGAATTCAAACAAGGGATATCTTTAATAAGTCTGACCCCCCACTCCCAAGGGATATAAATGAAAAGCATAATAATTTATTAAGGTGTTAGCTGACAGCAGCAAGAATCACATTGGCGCAACATTGGGGTAGGAAAACTATAGGATTTGAACTCTAAAAATGAAAGAATACACAGCAGTGGAAATACTGACTAAATACTGTATATTTACAGCAGAAGTCTAACCAAATTCACACGGTAGTTTCATTATGTGCAGCACATCACACAGTAAGGCAAGCTAAAATGTGGTTTAGGATGAAAAAGAAACTGTATAATAATTAAAATGATGCAAACAGAAATGTCCAAAGTATAAAACTATTTAACAATCAGTTGAACATCTGGAGGAAAAAGGGAGGGGTATAGAAATAGAATGCCCTTCTTATAATAATTTTAAAATCTTTTTTTTTCTTTTCTTTTTCTTTTAAACCCTTTCAGTATGTGTAGGTAACTTTTTCTGTGGTTATCTTTTTAATTCACTTATTATTTATTAATTCAAATTGTGTGGCTCCTATCTCAAGAAGTGACTTTGTGAACAAAATTAAAATTGCAACCATTTTGTTTGTAGCTTTTGCTTAACCAATAAAAAAGGTTTATTTAAAAGCCAAACATCCAATAGATTTCTTTTTTTAAAGGTCATTCTTTAAAGTTTTTAAGAAGAGATTGGATAACCATTTTGTCTGAAGTGGTGTAGGGATTCCTGCCTAAGCAGAGGGCTGGACTAGAAGACCTCCAAGGTCCCTTCCAACTCTGTTATTCTCTTCTGTTCTATTCTATTCTATTCTATTCTATTCTATTCTATTCTATTCTATTCTATTCCATTCTATTCCATTCCATTCCATTCCATTCTATTTCTATTCTACTCTACTGTATTCTACTCCACTCTACTCTACATCTATTTCAACCAGAAATAATATTGTGGTTGAGGCCTTCATGTTGTTAGAACTGCAGTGAAAATAATGCTTTATTTAAATATATTGTTCCATTTAGGGCTGAAAGAATCCACGTACAATGACTTGACTTTTTAAGATTTAATATTTTCAGATGTTTAGATACTTTGGAAATGTATTTCTCGCAAGTGGGAATTGACATCTGCACAACTGAAATACATTTATAGCTGAGAGGCTTACTGTGTTGTTCAGCACTGGAAAGACAAACATATGGTTGCAAGGCTTCTGTGGTTTGCACAATTGATTAATACAGATTAGCTATGAAAGTCTGTAATGAATCATCACTTCCGTTTATTGATGTAGACGTTCTGTAAATATATATATCCTGAGTGTTTTCATTTCTCTTTTTAGCTTCTCCCCTTAGAGCTAGGTGCTTTCTTTTTTTGGTATTTATCTAAATAAAAATGGGATACAAGAGCATTGTGTGCGTGTGTTTTTTTTACACAACCCTCCAGGGACGCTTGGAAAAAAGTCACAAGGGCAGTTGTGCTCATCCTATCAACACCTGTCTGTTTTTTACATGGGTTGCATGAAGGATCTACATTGTTATCTTATATTAACGAAGCTGCTAATGTTCCTGCAAAAAAGGTTTTTATACCATTCGGCCTGTACATTTATGTCGAGATGACACGACACAAGGAAAGAAAGAAAGAAAGACACAAGGAAGGAGGGAGAAGGAAAATTGAACACACATGATAACAACTATGTCTCAATCATTCAGCCAGTGAGAAACCACACAACTGGTATTTTTAATAGAGTTGGTATATGGTGACTGTACCACATTCATTTCACTTTTAGCAGCAGTTACGTTACAAAAAGCATTTTTTCAATTTATGATACGTGTAATACCCCACTCCATTCCATGGGTTACAAGCAAAAAGAAAAAAAAATTGCAGGGAGAGTGGGACAGAGAAAGAGGAAAAAGAGAAGAGACAGAGATGGATAGGAAAATGGATAAGCAGATGAAATACAGATGAGATAAAGAGAGATAAAATGTGGAGATATAGACAAAAGAGAGATACAGACAGATGAAAGACAGAACAGGTAGATAAAGAAAAGACAGATTAGATAGATAGATAGATGTGAATGGATGGATGGATAAATAGATAAATGTGCATGATGGATGGATGGATGGATGGAGACGCAGAGAGAGATGATAGAGATAGATATGGATGGATGGATAGATGATAGATAGATAGATAGATAGATAGATAGATAGATAGATAGATTGATTATAGGAAGGAAGGTCGATAGATAAGAATGAATACAAAGAACAAAATAGTAGCAGAGGCAGAAAACCTGTCCGGATGTTGCTAAACTACAACTCCCAGCAGCCTCAGGCCAGAGTAAGGGATGCTGGGGACTGTGGTCCAACAACATCTGGAAATCTATTTTCGGCTTGATGGCTAGTTTTCTTCTATCATGCTCTTGATAAAGATGAGCAAACAAGAAAAGTTGACGTGCGGCTCAAGATGAATCACCCTGGAAGGCACCAAAGACCTTAGCAAGTTCCCTCCATCCAGACCAGACCAGACCAGACCAAGCTCTTCATCATTTCTCATCCCCTGGTTTTCCAATATTACTTGGGGAATCTGACATGCTCCATGGAGTTGCTTATAAAATTGGCCTGTGTTGTGACAGGCCTGGGCACAGCTACCCAACCCTTCTTACAGTGGCATTGAAAGCCAGAGTGGAAGGACGCACATCTGAGAAAGTCCTCAACGCATCATCAAAGCCAACCCAAGGACCTGGTCCTTACAAGCAAGGAATACATGGCTTGCAAACAACACATCCTTTGTGTAGTTGTGCAAGCCCTTTCTGTGAAGGTGTGGCATCCTAGAACACCTTCATCTGCATGGATGGCAACACAATCCATTCAAAATCCCAACCATTTGAAAGAGAAACAGCACAGACAAACGTAAGTTTGACCTTGGGGAAGATAGGCAGAGATTATTAGCAAAACATGAGGTCAGCGCAAGAAAACAAGACCGCATGGGAATGACATTTAACTTTGCTACCCTTGGCATAAAAGGAAGGAAGGGAAAATATTAGGCTTTCACGATGCTGTAAGAGCTTATCTCAGTAAACTAGACTTCCAGGATTTTTCTGGTGTTGGGTTTTTTGACCTGCCCTACCTCCAAGGGCTGAGGAATTTGAAGGCAACTTCAAACAACTGCCAAATTAGTATTTTAAAAAGCAGTTGCCCTAAGCAGAACCAACATTCCATTGGTCCCAGCCCTGTTAATCTCTCAGAAGTCAAAAAAAATCTAATTTTAAGACATGGTTATGAAATAGACTAGGAAATTTTGTAATAGAAGATTGATAGATTGATATAGAATATAACACAAAAATATATAACCATTGGACGAAAATATAATATAAATTTATAATAAAATCTAGAATATCTTGTATAAAATGATGGAACAATAGTTTAGTCAAATGAATGATTAATAATTGATAAATATATAAGCATATGTTAGATTGACAATGTGAGAACTTACATAATCTGTGAGTCAGGACTATGAAAGGACAGCACAAAAGATTTGTAACCAACTGACACACTGTATGTATATAACTGGAAGATGGTTTTATGTTTTTATGTTTTGTTTGTATATGTTTGTCTTAAAAAATAAAAAAAAATTATATATAAAAAAATTCTAATTATTCCCCAAGGCATTTGGGCAGGATAGATAGGTGTTCTTATTTTGGGTGACTTATCTTGGATTTTAACTTCTATTTTGCTTTATCTTGGCTATTATTTTAATTCTGTGTCGGCTGCCCCAGGTCAAGTTGGATAAATAAATGGGAGAAATAAATCAATGCATCGGATGAATGAATGAATTGACCAAAGGCGGAGCATCTCTGCAGCCCCTTCTCCTCTTCTGGAGGACCTTTCCCCCAACCTACCATTTGTCCCACGCAGATGCTAGCAGCCTCCATCATGGCTCCGTCTGCTATGGATCTCGCGGATTCCTTATCCAGGTGGGGGTTTCCTGAGAGCATCTGTTGGACCACCTGGAGAAGCAAGTAAAACCGGTTGGAGGAGCAGCAACAGATCACCGAAAGAGCAAAAGGTTGAGTGGAAAAGGCCAAACTGATACTCTACATTCCTGTATTCCTGTAAGGTGATCTTGCCATCACTGTCTCCATCGTACATGTGGAAGAGGACTGGAAGAGACAAGGAGAAAGAGAAAAATTAAGCCTGGATCGTGAGATAAACTTCCATCATAACTTCTGAATCCATTGAGGTGCAACAGGCTGACTCAGCCTTCCATCCTCTCGGGGTAGGTAAATTGAGGACCCAAGATTGTTGGGGGCAATGAGCTGACTTTGTAAAAATGCCGCTTAGTAATAAGCAGGCATATACAATGGAATGAAGGCTATTGCTGAGCGCATTGGGTTGTTTCCCCAAAAATTGTAAGCCGCCCTGAGTCTCCGGAGAAGGGTGGGATATAAATATGAATAATAAATAATAAATAATAAATAAAACCCATCCTGGGTTGAGACCCATAGTGCAAGTTTTGGTTCCATCTTGGTAGAATCCAAGTTCTACCAAGTACATCTTGGTGGTAGAATCGAAGCTGAAGAATCTTCTTGGATGAGAAGCAAAAAACGTCTTCAAAGAAAAACCAGAAAGTCCATTTGCTTCTTGAAAAAAGCACTTTTGGGACAACAGAGGACATAGATAAACTTCCAAGTGGCCTCAACGACCCGCTGAAAGGATGCAAATGACCAGCTGTCTGCAAGGAGTATCAATCCTTCCCTTCCCCACCATCCAGTCAGAAGGCTCCATTTGCACCACTCAGATGACCCTGAGCATACAGACAAACCTCCAAGTGGCCTCAATGACCCTCTCAAAGGATGCAAATGACCAGCTGCCTGCAAGAAGTATAAATCCTTCCACTCCCCACCATCCAGTCAGAGCTGAAGAAGCTCCTTCAATGAGAAGCGAAAGGCCTTCAAAGAAAAACTCAGAAAGTCCAGTTGCCTCTGAAAAAAGCACTTTTGGGACAACTATCGCCTGGATGGCTGAGAATTTCCAGAAACATTTTGGTAGAATGTTATCGTCCCCAAAGTTACGACCAGGGTGCACAGGATTGCCAGGGATCCTACATGTCTTCTCCATAACACGTTTTCTCCGTTGCAAGATTGGTAACACAATTCTGTACTCTCTACAACTCTGAAGGGGGGGCTAGGTAAGGGGGTGCAAGATTTTAGGCAGAAATATTCATGATCAGCTGGCGTTGGCCGCAACTGAACTTCCAGATTCTGTAACAAACATCTGTTAGCACCTTTTCAGATTAACACGTTTCATGGGGGCAAAAAAGGTGTATTTAAATCTGCAGCTCAGAAAAGCTCATGCCTTTTAATAAAAACCCGTTAATCTGCTAATTAACCCCTCCAGATTTTTGGATACAGCTTTCTCCCAAATGCAGTGGGGGGGGGTGTCAGTGCTAACATTTTTTGGGGGCGGGGGAAATGATGGAAATGTCCCTTTTAGCCTACTGGATTGGACCAATCTTTGGCAGGATTGAGGGACTACCAAGAGCAACACCTGTGGCAGATGCTTGAAAATGAACGCAAGTCAGCTTGGACCTCAATTACCAAAGATGGGATTGTGTGGCAGGCCTAATATTTTGTTTTATCTGGTTTTTCCATGTTCCATTGATTGATTGCCATTTTAAAAATTGTTGATTGATTTTGAGAGACTGTGGCATTACCAAAAATCACTCACATCGCTTGGAAACCCTAAGAAAAGACAGTCTCTTACTAAGGGACTGAAATATATATATATTTTTAATTAGAAGACGACAGCATAAACAAGCTAAGTTCAGAAGAATGCACTAAGGCCACGTCTGGGTTGGGTTCACATTAACCACGATTGCAGACATACTTATGCCGGGTCCAAAAAGAGGGGCCTCCACTTACATTTCAACTTCTGCTTCCGGAAGCGTTCCTGCTGCTCGTCGTCCATGTTCAGCTCGATGGGGCGGAAGTTAGACATGATGGTCAGAAAATCCTCGAAGTTGATTTCGTCCACAAAGCCATCTGAGGCTCCCTGCAGATTCCTGCGAGCGGAGAAGAGATTCAGCGCCTGCTTTGCTGGCTGCGCATCGCTTACTCCCGACCCCAAGCAAGCTCGTAAAGTCTGAGCTGCAAAGGTAGCAGGGAGGGGGCTCATTCTAAGGGGAATCCTTGACTTACCACCGCCGTGGAGGCCAAAATTTATGCTGCTAAGTGAGACCCTTGTTAAGCGAGTTTGCCCCCCCCATTTTACGACAGTTGTTAAGTGAATTGCTGCCATTGTTAAGGGAGTAACACGGCCATTGAGCGAATCTCTTTCCCCCCGTTGAATCTGAAGGTCGCCATCCCATGATTCTGGGGCACTGTGACCATCATAAATAAGGAACAGTTGCCAAGCATGGGAATTTGGATGCTTGACAACTGACTCGCATTTATGATGGCTGCAGCATCCCAGTGAGCCCCTTTTGTGACCTTCAGATGAGCAAAGCCAGCGGGGAGGCCGGATTCATTTAACAACCGTGTGACTAACATCATAACTGCACTGATTCTGTTGTGGTTCACCGGCAGCAGGTGCGGATGGCTAAGGTCTTGGAGAGCGAGGACTCCGATGAGGGGCCTGCGTGTGACGCAGGGGCCAGGACCATCAGGGAGTGCTGCCTTCAGAGATTATGGCAGCAGTGAGGAAGAGGCCCCCGAGGAGCCTGTGCCCAGTGCGCATGTGCGCAGAGCTGCTCAAAAGAAAGAGCAGCTGCAGCAGCACAGGCGACTCAGGAGTAAGTCTGCAAGGTAATGGCCCCTCCCTTAAGAAAGAAAAGCCAGCTGAGTAACCGGAGTTCTTTGCAGGAAGCAAATAAGTTTTTGCACTCAAGCCTTGTGGACGTTCGGACTCTCTTAGTTTGTGTTTGAAGACCCTTTGTGTCTGAAATATTTCTTAGTAACTTCATCTAGTATTCTTGGCAGCCTGGCACCACCTTGGCAAGGCTCGTTCTTATCTGAGACAATTAGTTTGAAACAGCCTTTTAACAGGGAAGGAACGGAATTCATAAAGAAACATTAAAAGGTTTTGCTGTTACCTCTGTTTCGTGTTTGTTTCCTTGGAACAAGGTTTGGGTCAGAACAGATTCGCTTTAACAACGGGGGCAAAAAAAAAAGGTCATAAAATGAGGCAATTAACAATTGTCTTGCTTAGCTGCACAAATTTCAGGCTCAATTGTGGTCGTAAGTCAAGGAGTACCTGTAGAGGTAAGTGCCACTCGCTTACCTCTTCCACTTTATTTTACACTTATTCTGCTTTTCTGTTTGGGGAGGTTTTTTGTCTAGCATCTTCCCCATACTTCCGGGGAATAAAATCAGTGAAAGAACAAGCAATCACATTCAGATCATACGTTCAGCTCAGCTAGTTTCCCACCCCCCTCTTTCTATAGCACACCAAGCAAGGCACACAAACACACACCCTTTGCCTAGCTTATGACTCACTCCGTGGCTCAAACGCGGGCATCGGATTAAGTCAGTAATCAGATTAAAGGTGCTGTACAAATTCAATCACAGGAAGGTGGCTTAGAAATGTGAACGCAACAGGGGAGAAATATAATAGCAGCTGAGCAATGCCACGGGGAGTTACAGGTTGCCCTTGTTTAGCAGCTGCCTCATTTGGTGGCCGCTTGCAGTTACAACCATGATAAAAAGCCGTTAGAGTTATAGACCGCTTCACGGTGCTTCCCAGCCCTCTCTAAGCAGTTTATGGAGTCAGCCTCTTGCCCCTTCATTTTATCCATCTCAGAAGGGTGGAAGGCTGAGTCAACTCCTGGCAATGAGCAATGAGTTAGCCTGCAACGCGGCATTCTAACCACTGTGCACCATGGATGAATGAAAGAAAGGGAAGGATGGATGGGTGGGTGGGTGGATGGATGGATGGATAGAAGGAAGGAAGGAAGGAAAGAAGGAAGATAGGAAGGAAAGAAGGAAGGAAGTTAGGAAGGAAGGAAGATAGGAAGGAAGGAAGATAGGAAGGAAAAAAGGAAGGAAGGAAAGGAAGGAAGAAAGGAAGAAAGGAAGGAAGGAAAATAGGAAGCTAGGAAGGAAGGAAGATAGGAAGGAAGGAAAGAAGGAAGGAGGGAGGGAGGAAGGAAGGAAGATAGGGAGGAAGGTAGGAAGGAAGGAAGAGGAATAGCAACAGCAATAATCCTTAGACTTTTATACTGCTTTCCAGCCCCCTCTAAGCAGTTTACAAAGTCAGCCTTTTGCCCCCAACAATCTGGCTCCTCATTTTAGCGACCTTGGAAGGATGGAAGCCTGAGAGTCAACCTTGAGCCAGTCAGAATCGAACTGCTGGAGATGGGCAGAATTAGCCTGCAATGCTGCATTCCATCCACTGTGCCACCATTTATGACTTTCGCAGGTCAGTAAAGCGAAGCGAAGCAGAACTAGCATCAAAAGCACAGTTGTGGTCTGACTTAATGTTCCCGTTGCTGATCCCATCACAGTCAACTAATCTCGGACTCCCTGAACCAGATGTGGCTGCTCCATCACTGGAGGTGTTCAAGAAAAGACTGGACAGCCATTTGACTGGGATGGTTCAGGGTCTCCTGCTTGAGCAGGGGGCTAGACTAGAAGACCTCTAAGGTCCCTTCCAGCCCTCTGATTCTATGAATCTTGAAACTCATCCTGGCTATGTTTAGAGGTCTGTTTTCTGATTTGTAAAAAAAATAAAACCCCTAGAAAAATGGGTGAAGAGTGAGGTCCCCCTCCCGCTTACCGCTTGTCAAAAAAGGCTTGGACAATTTTCGACCGAATTGGGTTGAACTCCAAGTCAGGAACACGATCAAAGTTCTCCTTGCTGGAAAACGGAGAGGAAGAAAGTTGGTTAAGAAAAAAAAATGGCTAGAAAATAAAAGCAAAGACTAACAATGTAATTATTATGTATACGCAAGGACTTGCGATGCTGTAGCGTTGTAAAGAGTGTAGATGTGTTATAAACTTGAAAAATGTTCAATAAAAATTATTGCAAAGAAAAAAAGAAAAAAATGAAGTTTCTAGCTTCCTCCCAAACACAAGATGGGTGGCATATCAATTTAATAAGTAAAAAATAAATAAACTTGCTGTTTTTAAGTACCCAGGATTCAGCACTTTTAAAAATAGGTAGGTAGGTAGGTAAGTAGAAAGAGAAAGAAAGAAAGAAAGAAAGAAAGAAAGAAAGAAAGAGAAAGAAAGAAAGGAAGGAAGGAAGGAAGGAAAGAAGGATGGATAGATAGATATGGATAGATGGATGGATGGATGGATGGATAGATAGATAGATAGATAGATAGATAGATAGATATGGATGGAGACGGAGAGAGAGAGATGGATGGATAGATAGATAGGTAGGTAGGTAGATAGATATGGATGGAGACAGGGAGAGAGAGATATATAGATATGGATGGATGGATGAATGGATGGATGATAGATGGATGGATGGATGGATGGATGGATGGATGGATAGATAGGATTGATTAATTGGTTGATTATAGGAAGGAAGGTCAATAGATAGATAATAAATACAAAGAACAAAATAGTAGCAGAGGCAGAAAACCTCTCCCGATGTTGCTAAACTACAACTCCCAGCAGCCTTATTATGGCTGAAGCCATCAACTCCCAGAATCCCCTAGCCAGCCATGAATTCTGGGAGTTGAAGTCCATATGCGTTAAAGTGCCTGAAACTGAGAAATACAGTACTACAATCCTCAACTCTCAATCAGATCAGCTTTTTGCAACTCCGCCTAGTAAAGCCACCCATAATTCCAGCTGCTTGTGCTATCTGGTCCACTTTAAGCTTCATCCAATGCCGCGCTTGGCCACATCATGTCAAGGGAACATGCGTCTTTTAATCTGGATTTAGCATTAAGTGTTTTGGCTTAACCAGCCACTACATCCTAATTCTAGGCAACGATTTTGTTTCCAACATTGTAGTAGAGATTGATTTCCTGTGGTGGCCACAAATCCTCAGCCCTGCCCTACTCTTAAGTTATTGGGAGGGGGTCAATTCTGCACCCGCCCCAAATTCTTTCTGGTTTGTTTTGACTTCCGAGGGACAACGTGTCAGATGATTGGGAGTGTGTTTGTGTGTTTGTGTTGCCGGGCAGAGGGTGAAATCTTACACTTAGCTTCACTGCTAACAGAACACCTTGCCAATATCCACAAAACAATATTCTTTCTTTGCGTTTTTTTTCTCCAGTTTTAGTTTATTCCTCCTTGGCCAAAAAAAAGGAGTTTATGGTTCTTCCTTGAGGCCTGAAAATTCTGGGGGGGGAAAATGACATTTTGCTGTCTCTCTCTGTCTCCCCTCCCATCCCGGCAAGTTTAATCTGTAGCTAGCAGGGTTCAAATTTTGGACCTGCACAACCTAGAACTACGCTGCCTACGCTCTGATCTAAGCTTAGTACACAAAATTGTCTGCTACAGCGTCCTACCTATCAATTACTTCTTCAGCTTCAACCGCAATAACACATGGGCAAACAACAGGTACAAACTCAACATAAACTGCTCCAAACTCGATTGGAGAAAATACGACTTCAGCAACTGAGTGGTCAATGCCTGGAACTCCCTACCTGACTCTGTTTTTACATCCTCAAACCCCCAAAACTTTAACCTTAGACTATCTGCTGTGACCTCACCCCATTCTTAAGAGGTCTGTAAGGGGGCATGCATAAACACACCAGCGTGCCTACCATCCCTGTCCTATTGTCCCCATTTATTTGTACTCATTTCTTACGTATATACTTATACCTGTTTATACTTATATGTTTATATGTTATTTCATACTTATACTTGTTTTCTCATACATGCTTGACAAATTAAATAGAATTCTTTATTGGCCAAGAGTGATTGGACACACAAGGTATTTGTCTTGGTGCAAATGCTCTCAGTGTACATAAAAGAAAAGATACATTTGTCAAGAATTTTAAGGTGCAACAATTTATAATACATAGGGTACAATAAGAATAGAACAGAACAGAACAGAGTAGAGTAGAATTCTTTATTGGCCAAATGTGATTGGACACACAAGGAATTTGTCTTGGTGCAAATGTTCAGAATGAACATAAAAGATACATTTGTCAAGAATTTTAAGGTACAATAATTTATAATACATAGGGTACAATAAGAATAGAATAGAATAGAATAGAATAGAATAGAATAGAATAGAATAGAATAGAACAGAATAGAATAGAATTCTTTATTGGCCAGGTGTGTTTGGACACACAAGGAATTTGTCTTGGTGCAAATGCTCTCAGTGTACATAAAAGAAAAGATACATTCGTCAAGAGTCATAAATAAATAAATATTTCCCTGCCAGAAGTCCCCCTGTTCCTCACACCACCACCACCAGCCCTCAGGGAGTGTGGTGTGAGCCTGCATTTTGCACGTCCTGTAGAAAGGTCAGCCCTGCGGTTTCGCACAGCAGAGGCTGCCCTAATGAAGCAGGCAGAGGAAGGAAGGAACACCAGGAGAGAGAAGGGAGAACTGGCCAAGTTGGGAGGGAGCCGTGTTTTTCCCGACTGCTCCATCTCAGGGAGCAGCTGGAGACAGAATAACAGAGTTGGAAGGGACCTTGGAGGTCTTCTAGTCCAGCTCTCTGCTCAGGCAGGAAGCCCTACACCATTTCAAACAAATAGCTGTCCAGTGTCTTCTTAAAAACTTCCAGTATTGGAGCATCCACAACTTCAGGAGGCAAGCCATTCATTGTTCTGACAGGAATTTTCTCCTTCTTTCCTGGATTAGTTTCCATCCGTTGCTTCTTCTGCCTTGAGGTGCTTTGGAGAACAGCTTGACTCCCTCTTCTTTGGGGCAGCCCCTCAAATATTGGAAGACTGCTATCACATCACTCCTAATCCTTCCATTCATTATTCTAGACATATCCAATTCCTGCAATTGTTCTCTTTTGAGCCCCAGTGCAAAAGGAATGCTTGCAAGATAGAGCTGCACATTTTAAACTTATTTTGCAAGCATGCATACATATATACACACACACACACGCGTACACATATTAAGTTTAAACTGTGCAGATGTGTCTTCCAGGAGAGAGAGAAAGAGGGAAGGAGGGAGGGAGGGGGAGAGAGCGAGAGAGCGGGAGGAAGGTTTTACAGCCTTATTTTGCTGCAGTCAGAAATCGCCACGGTCATTAAGTGAACCACATTGTTGTTAAGCAAATCTGGCTTCCCCATTGATTTTGCTTGTGGGGAAGCTGGCTAGGGAAGTCACACAAATGGGATGCTGCAATTGTCATAAATAGCCCAATC